>JAPMNP010023596.1:0-11730 GCA_029874935.1 Atherina boyeri | reverse complement strand
AGAAAGGCCCTTTCACCAACCCCACCCAGGGTGTGGGTGCTGATGATGCGGAGGCACAAACACACCCTCAGCACCCGCGGCGAGAATTGAACCCAGGACCTTCGAGCTGTGAGGCGAGCTGGGCTACCAGCTGCGCCACCGTGCTCCCCAATAATTGTTGTGATTTTTGACGTCATGTAACAGCTTCTACTGTACTAACATTAGACCAAATATTATCCCAAACTTCCCCAATAATCTACATAAATATAAATTTGTAACTTTGCACGATGCAGACACAGATCATACTCAATATCAAACTTTTGGCTTGGCAGAATATGCAATAATTCTCAGAAAAATCCAGTCGTGATAGATTTATTTTCATGCAGCTGCTCAGGTGACAAGTTACATGCCTGTTCATTTGGACTGCACACAGAAACAATGTCCAACAACAGTATTCTGAAAAACAGCAGCAGCATCAATTCTCTTCAATTTATGTCTCCAATTTCCTGAATGCAGCTTGTGCCAACACCACAAAGGATTTGACAGATGAAGTCCAGCAAGCGAGGCCAGCAGCTCGTCTCTCTTTTGAGACTGCACCATTTTTTTCTCTCCTCTCACAAATATGCAGCACTCTGGGTAGCAGTAGCAGATATAATGAACAACCTCAACCTGAACAGACTATTTCCAGCACATTAGTTTCATTGGCATCATGCAGGCAGGAAGAAAACTCACAGCAGGGTTGTGTAACAGTATGGTGTCAACAGCACACTTCTCCACTGGGCTCTTCTTGGGGGCCTGCCTCTCCGTGTGAAGCTCCTGTGTAGGATTAGACACGTTGTGCGAGTCAAATGGTTCCTGTTAATGGAGTCTCCACACCTGCCTGATGTCTACATCAGCTCTACTTACTGTTACTCATGGTCTTCATATATCAAGCAGACACGCCAAGGAATGCAGAGGCATTTCCAAGAACAGTATCTCCATGGTTACAGAATGTATCATTACTATGACATGGCTGACCTCTAAAACTTATGCATGCAGAGTGGATAAAAATGACAGAAAGCCACATTGAATACCTACTGGAGGGCCCTAATCAAAAACAAAAGTAATTTATGGCACTGCAGAAAAGCCTATGGCTTGTGAATCAAATGACGTCTTTTAAATATGTTGTATGGAGGCCATGAAATGTGAAAAATAGCTTTGTTGATCACAAACAAACTGAATGGGCCCTAATCAAACAGCATCAATGTATGTCCCACAACAAACAAATGAGGTGACTGGAAACAAGATATTATTATTATTGTTGTGATGTGTCGATATAGCAGAGGAATAAGAGGCAACAAAAACTGGCTATTGCAACACACTCAGTGTGCAGCAAGGTAAACAGCTGAGGCGAGAGAACGAGGAGAAGAAAAGGAGAAAGAAGGGCTGGAGGGAAGGAGGTGACACAGAGACCACACATTTTGAAAAGTTCACTCTTAAATACAGTATGCTCATAAAAGTACAGGTCCCATTATTCACAGCTGAGATTTTATCGTTCTTTTGCTTACAGTATGCAGGCAAACAGCCCAAGACCCTCAAGCTGTGTCAAGTGATGGAGCATCATAATTACGCCCTTTTTATTGGCCATCTTATTCCAGCTATGACTGATGTAGCTCCCAACCCTAAAGTGTTTCCATTTGCACTTTCATGTGGCAAACGAGCAGAGAAGCCACGGCTCGCCTGCCTCTCAAAGGTAGGCTTGACAAATATTTATGGCCTGATGTAAAGTCACTTTTAATCAGGGCTGGTGACCTGTTCCAGAAGAATCTGGCGGCTGCAACATGCTTATCTCCTCTGTAATAAATGAGCCTTCAAAGGACCCACTGTGCTTGCATTATGTGGGCGTCTAAAAATAATAACTGACACATTTCTTTAGAATCACTCATAATCAAGAACCCCGAGGAGGCAAATGCAGATTCCTGCTGTAATGTAGCAGAAATAAATCAATGACCTCCCTCTACTGGTCAAAGGCCAAACTACAATAAAGACTGAGTCTGCTTTCATGACAAAAGGAAATACTGTTAAAATAAACTGACCATTATTTTTATTGGTTTGGATAACTTCTTTTTAAAATTCAACATTTGGTTTCTGAGTGCTGTTGCAGAAATGGAAGTCGTCAAAAATGGCATGTACAAAAATGGATTATATTTAAAAGACACATTTTCAACATCCTGCAAGCCTGAAATCTCTTTAAAACTCCCAGAAAACATTAATTACCTGGCATCAGTGAAAAGTTAAAACAAGTCCTATTCATTTTTACAATGTGTAGTAAATCTCTTTTATATTATTGTGGGCAGCTGAGGATGTGATGGATGGAAAAAGAAGCCAAGAAGAGATACATTGATAAAGTACACTAAAAGAAATTACTTCTAACTTCTAAGGCTCAAACCCAAGTGAATCAAAACTAAAATAATTTGCTGTGGTCTAACTTTTTCACTGCTGTCACCGTCTAAAACCCTGCAGCAGGTTTTATAATGTCTGGTTTGAAACCTAAATTTATGACACCAATATGTTCTTTTCCATGCTTTAACAGCCTATAAGGCAATATGGGAGGGCGCCCATGGTGAAAACAGATATTTTCCTCCATATTAGGAGTTATGGGGTAAGCGCTCCTTAAAAATGAAAGCCATAAATCATTTCCCTCCATGATTATACCATTAACAGGAGCATGGTTTTGTCGTTTAGGTCATGCTAATAGTTTGGGCTTGAGGTTGCGGCCATGCATGTTCCCATCTGCCAGCAAGAGGGAGTCATTGCAAGAGCTGAGTTTGTCTTGGTGGTCCCATGTTAGTGCTTCAGTTTTCTTTACCTAAGCACTGCGGATGTCGTTGGCATCTGCTCTG
This sequence comes from Atherina boyeri, assembly GCA_029874935.1. NCBI lineage: Eukaryota > Metazoa > Chordata > Actinopteri > Atheriniformes > Atherinidae > Atherina > Atherina boyeri. The sequence goes on along the minus strand of JAPMNP010023596.1, from coordinate 8,869 downwards.
GATTTGACTTTTCTTTTTACTTCTCTGTTCCAGTTGAAGTTTTCTATATTGGGCCTAGTTGTGGTCTTCCAGAGAGACCCCTCGACAAACTATCAGAGCATTTTGCACTCAGCAAAAAGCAGCGGATGCCAGCAGAGTATATATTAAATTTGTTACTAATTTTAAACTTGGCATAGTGGACCATGAAACTGCCACTAGCTCACTGGAAGCAGGCGGGTTCAGCCCGACTGAGACCACAACCACAATACAAACAAAGCATATGGAACAGCAACTCCTAGTGTACTACTGACTTTAAATGTTTAGAAAAGGAACTTTCTAAAATAACCTAGTGTAATAGCATTAGTGGGAGGGAGGTGCCTGGCAGAATTTTTTCCCCTTTTTTGACTCCTGTACCAGATTTAAATAATAGCTTTAGAAGCATAGCCGAAACTAAAGACAGGATGTGTGTGTTTTTAAGTTCATTCTCTTGAGTTGGCTGTAGCTTTGAAAATGTTAAGATCTTAGTTTACTCATTACTTGTGTGCTCAGGAGACAGTTTTCCAAAGCAAAATCTGAACATCAACATTTTCTAGCTTGTTTCAACACGATATTGGAGTTAATGGTAATTAAATAACAACTGAGATTATGTAAGACATACTAGCTGTAGACAAAAATCTCCACTGTTAGCCCCTTCAACAGTCTCACTTAGCTTTGGAATGGCAGCTTTCGGTGACAAGGTTGCAAGGTTTCTTTCTCAGTATTTGGTTTTGTGTGGATGTTTAAAACTCACTGTGATATACACACATTTTTTTTCCATCTTCTTTCTTCTTCCTCTCAATTTCTGACTTTTGTCTGAGCAGTTCTGTTAAACAGGATGTTGTTGCTGGCCCCAACTGCCTGTCACCCATGGAACTGCAGTGACCTCTAGAGACAGTTTTCCCCACATACAGTGTGGAGGCAACTTGAAGTGTTTTGGAACAAATTAGATAAAGGTGAGAGTGTGTATTTGTCTGCATGTGTGTGTGAGAGAGAAAGAGATATAGAGGTCAGTTGAGGCAGCAAGTGACTTGAAGGCCAAGCTAGATTCACTGTTAAATGCATATCAACAGAGAGCTATACTAAAAAAGAAAAGAAAACAACGCACACAAGTATGCACATACATAATCAAAAGTGTATACCAGCACTCACATGCACTTACACAGTTAAACAAACACAAAAAGACGAGACCCAGGGCCACCCTGCAGATCACTGTGATCAGTGTGAGAGCCACGTCTTCTCTGATCTAATATGTTTAGCAAACAGTCATTTATTCTCCACAATCAATAACACAGAGCAGCTTGTGTTTATGACTCTGCCTTAACTCACTCAGTTCATCTGCAGTTCATGGAAGCTGAAACTATTCTCCCCTCTAGCCCACTTCAGTCAATGACTAGTTTATCACTTGTCATTCTCTCACAAATTAGGGGGTGGGAATGTTATTTAATATCATATTTTCAGAACAAATGTGCCTGTCTAAAGCTGTGGGTTCAAATCTTTAACACAACTGCTGGAGTGGAAAGATGCCAAACAGTATTTTACACTTCCCTTTAGCAAACAGAGAATGTTTTTCAGAAGGAAGCAGACAGAGATTTACAAGTTTCCAGCCGATTTTCGTGCGCAAAACCGTCGCACTAAGAAAGACAGTGTAACCTTCAGCTCCACCAGGAGAGTAAAAGACTCTGGCTTAATAAAACGATTTTACGGCATCTCCAAACATGCTGAATGATTTGCTATGGAGCTTTTACACTTTAGAATTCCCAAGGTAGAAAATTATCCTGAATAAAATGTTCTAAAACGTAGCCATGAATCAATATCAGATGCAGGTTAAGTTTCGTTTGAGGGGAAACTACTTGCTTTTTACTCTCCACTAAAGAACACAGAGTGTCTGTTGAAGACTAGAGCTTATTTATGCTCTGAGGTGTGCTAAAGGTTTTTATATGGGTAGTTATGATTGCTATCACAGTTATCATTCTGTGTGTACTATAAAAGTGGATGATGGAGGATATATGGATGACTGAGGCTGAAAATAACAGTTGTGGTATAGGGTTGTAAAACTGTCCCCTCTTTTCTGAGGTGGAATGAATAATGTGTGCATGCGCTTGGTACGCATCTACGTCCATCCCAAATCTGCTCTGAGAGCTCATCAATGTGATGCTTAGTCATTTTCATGTAGAACAAAGTAGGATAACTCATCCAAACTGAACACAAAGGAGCATTTGTAGACAACACATATCCCAGGTGTGACTGTGTCCAGTACTGAATGTGTATGTGAGAGTGTTTACAGTGTAGTTTGTGCTTCCCATTAGCTATGTACTGTACAGTGCGGGCCGACGCACAGATGCCCTGAGTGGTGCCATACGGCCGATGGCTCATTAGAGCTCAGATGGAAGACATGAATCAAAGGAGGAGAGGAGAGGAAACAATCAATCTGCCTAATGGGAATCCCCTGTGAGGAGTGTGGGCTAGCCGTCCCAGTGCAGCTGTAGCAGTTTTTATATGTGACCTCCCAGCTTAAATGGCACACCAAAACGTCCTTAGCGCCGCTGTAGCTGCCTCCACTAGAGAACACAGGACGCACACTAAAAGACACTAATCCCCACAACAAGCTATTAGCACAGGGCCTCCCACAGAGTATGTGGGCGCTGTGCGCTGGTGATGTGGTTTCTGAAGCAGAGGCAAGGAAACCTGACATTCCCATTTGTCTTCAATAGTCTCCAGCACATGTGTCGTCCATATCCTTCCAACCAGGGAATGACAGCTAGCTTGATGTGGGGGGCAATCAAAGAAGCAACAGGGACTGGATTTATAGCATGGAGGGCGCCCCTGCGCTGGGAGGTATGCACAAATTGTATGTTTACTGTCAGTGTGTGAGGTTGTGGCTAAGATTGAGATATCATTGTTGTGGTTTAAGGTAACTAGCACTTCATGGGGTCAAGGTTAGGTTTCATGCTATAGTTTACCTGAACTTTGCCCCTTCCCACTTAAGTCTTCAGACAGCTTTCAGAGGCTAACCCTTTGATCTGCTACACTGCATGCCCGCAGACAACTACTTATCTATTCAGTGTGGAGTTGCCAGCAGCCCTTTAAGAATCGAGTTATGCTAAACAGAGGTTGATTTAAACCAGAGGTTGAACTCTGACCTTAGCTTAGAGGATAATGTCCCAGGCAAGGAGAGCAAAGTCCTGTTACCGTCCATGAATCAGGTCCCCACCGACATTATTTCAAAATTGCTTAGTTGCATTGAACTCCCTTTAGTGCTGAACGGACTTTCATAAAATTGATTTTCTGAGTACACCCTTTTAGCAGCTATAAGCTTGAAATATGAACCCTTCATTGCTGAAAGCATTTCATTTTTTTGCCCCTGTGACTAATGATCTAGGGAAGCAGTGCGTTTGAAATTCTCCTCAGCAGCCATTTCCATAATTAAACACTGCTAATTATAGAGCTTTGGCTGACTTTAAACAAACAGGCACAGTTGCCGAGCATGCTTCCGCAGTTTTTCACTTGGAAATTTATGCAAATTGTACCCATATTGTGTGTTTTCTTAGATGAAACTGACAACATTAGGACACATTGCTCATGCTCACAAAGATCAGACAGTTACACAAACAGTAATGCTGTTGAGAACCTGATGTGCACTCAGTAGTTTGAAGGAAATACCCTGCACAGGTATGATGTTCTGCACAATTAGGATCAAAGTGTGCAATGCTTAGGTATCAGACAGTAAAATATATTCACATACATGTGAGTATTTGTGTTTGTGCATACATGAATATGCATTCATTACTATGAGTGCCCTGAGATAGAAAAAAAAATGTCTTGGCCAACAAACATTTCTTCATTGTTGATTCTTCAGCTAGGATACTGCTTGTCAATTTATCAGCCCTTGACAGCATGCCACTGGAAGCCATTATATCAGACAAACGAAAATTATATATGAAGATTAACATCAAGTCATTTGTTAGGGAGAAAATAGTACTGCTGGAAATAAACAAGCACAGAACTGAGAGCTATGCTGCCAGTAATTCACATATCAACAGCATTTAAATTATTAAAAAGATTGGAAATCATAATTGGCCATATATTTTTCCCATTCTTCTCCCCACAAATGGCTCGCCTGGGGTACTTGACATTCAATGCTGGTTTGTAATGTAAATGACAGAACGGATTTTCCCCATATCTTAACAGTAGATGGAGTGATTGACTACTGAATATAAGCAAGCTACAGGTGGGGGTCAATTATCATTAGAATAATCGAGCATCAGTGGCTTCCTGTTTTGACTGTGAAGTGTGACACATTTTTATCTCTATGCATTTCAATGAAGTCAGACTGGTACATAAAAGGTTATCACCAAGGAAACATATTTGCCTAGGCGCAAGTTAAACAGGCAAGTGAGATCAGCATAGATATTCAATTTAACCAGTCAACCCTGACCTATAAATATTTCAACAAAACCCAATGAGGACCCCTCCCTCTACTCCAACCCCCTTCTTTCCTTCTTTGATCCAATTCCATTTCAGCAGCGGGAGATACGAGGGATGAGAGGGAGGAAGGACGTGGGGGAAAGAGGGGAGGTGTGAGAAAAGAAAGTCAAGCATGCAGCTTATCTATTAAGTGAATTGTTCAATGCATCTGCCATTTTCTCACCCTGGGGACATACGCTGAGTGAGAGGGGAAAGAGGGGACAGATTTACACTACAGGGCATTGGTGACTCCAAAGTTGAGGAAGAGTCGTAGACTAATCTATAGTTGTGAGCTGACAAATCTGGCCTGACACGGTGCTCTGTAGCAGGTAGACTCAGGAGATGGGCATTAATCACAGCGTGTGCTCAGCTGAGAACACGGGCACACTGGGGACGCCTCAAAGTGAGCTGGAGGTTATACAGGCGAGGGGATTAATCAATACAGCCCCATAATAACAGCCAACCAGCGGCACTTAAAGCCCCACTGGTACCAAGGTACAACAACAGTCACCCTGCCAACTTGCTCCCAGATACATGTAGGAAGAAGCTTGCATGCATACCTGTTCAATTACAATTAAAGACTGTGAAAAAGAGCCCAATACACATATACAGGAACATGTAGATACCTTAGAAAAAAGGCACAGACTCAACACATTCATTTTCCATCTTTTGTCAAAAGGAGCTTAGTATGGTGAAAGCAAAAGTAAGTCTGACTGACTGATTATAATCAAATCAGGAGGGGGCAATGAAATAGAAAAGCACACTTTTTGAACACTTAAACTATTCTGACTTAAAAAAAAAATAATAGAGCTTTAAGTCAGACATGTGATGTTGATTTTACCATTGCATCACTTATTTATACTTCAGTTAATCAACTGTACTGTATAACGTGCAGTGCAGAGCAAGGTCCTTATTTAGTAACACGGTCCAGAGTGAAATTTCATTATATAGTACTTTCTTTAACCATTCTGAAATTTTTTAGGTTTGAGTTGTTTTCAATGGTGAAAATTTAATTTTTCTTATGAATCCCTTATAAATTGTCTTTAGCTTTTGCTCAAACATTCGCAATCCTTGTGGTTTACTAAACTGGGAGTGTTCTGATTGCTGTAAACTAAAGATAGCGCTGACCACTCCTAAGTACTTCAAGCAATCTCACTTGTTAGGAGATGTTTGTAGGGATGACCCTGTCTTTTAAAAAAGGGAGCCATTTAGTCCTTTTATTCTCAATGGGCTACCTGGTTTACCAGGTTAAGAGATGCAGAGCAGTGGAGTCAATTCCAGCCATCAGGTGGGTACATCCAGGACAGGGTGCCGGTCCAACCCATGCTAACACAGTGACAAATAGCTGTGCACATTCACTGTCATATACAAGGTCGATTTATATAAACAAATTGACCAACCATGGATGTTAATGTACTGTTGAAAGAAACTGGAGCACGTTATGTAAAGTCCACATGGGCACAGAGGGAGCATGCAAAAGGCCCCGACAAAGGAATGAACAGGAAATTGTCTTTTTGTAAAATGTACATGTCACCCGGGTTATTTCAAGCTAAGAAAATCAAAATAATCTACACTCAGTAATTATGGAAAAAAAAAAGATTTGGCTAACATTAAACCTTAATGTTATAACTTCATTTCATCTGAGGATTATCTATGTACATCCATACAATACCACACTGGGCTGTGATTAGACCGCAGCAAGCCGACAAGTCCCCTCAGCTGGGCGTATATTAGGTAAAGGGTTAGTGAGGCATGTGGGTTAAGAATCAGAGAGCGGCAGCAGCATGAGTGGTGTGAGATAACTCCAGTCACCAGTGTGCACTGAGCTCAAAAAACTGGTGCAAGCATTCTGTCAATGACCGGCCCTCCCTCTTTGTTGGAGCCTGCCACCCAAAGAGACCTCGATCAGCAGCCCCCCCTGCCTGACAGCAGATCTGTTAGCCTTCCCCCCCTCAGCCCCCTCACTTCATACAGCCAGTAAGCAGACAGTGTAGCAGGAGGTGAAAACTCCAGCTATTTGTCAACGCGGCGCCCGTGTCAAAATGTCAGGCTGGGGGACATTCCCCTTGCAGCTGGCCTGTTAGCTAAGGAGACAGGCCGTATGGTCGGAGCAGGAGCATGCTGTCACCGACCAGTCAAACTGCCTGAGACCAGCAATCAAGGCGCTCTGTCTTCCTCGCTGGTTCTCCCTGTTTATCTATTTATCACAACTCTGCTCTGTGTTCAATCTGAGTTTGACCCATCTGCGACTTCTTTTCATGACTCTGACAATTTGTCCTGTTCACTCTCACTCTGTTATCCTCTTCAGTCTGATTCTTTGAGTCCATCACTTTAATCTCCTTATCATAATTCATTTTCAGCCTATCCTCTATCATTGTCCCTCCACCAAAACAAAAATGAAATACTTAAATTTGCGCAATCAAAGTTATCAAAGTGAACCTGATTTCTTTTGAACTTTGAAATTGAATGAAGAGTCATGTTGAGCAAAACAAGTGCAGAAAAACTTCCCGACTATGTACATGTAGACCTAAGGCAGGAGTCAAGATTTATTGACGAGGTTGTTGCTTCTAAATATAATCCTAATGTTGTGAATTCTGTTGTTTGTGGCAGAATGATGACAGCTATTCTGGCAAAAAGATCTCATATAGTCAAATGGTAAACATCTTCATGGCTGATGCGCAGACTGGTGGTAATTTCATTGTCTCATCTGCTTGCCTGAAACACACTTACACTGGCAGAGTCCCAATCCCAAAAGATTAAGAACTGAAATAACAATAACAGAAAATCAAATCAAGTAACATATGAAACATGAAAAAACAACATTAACTGTATTCATGTGCAACAAATGTATTGCTCTATCTTTTCTTAAGCTTCTTTGACTTGGCATTTACTAAGAGAGGGTGGAGGATTTACTCTGGCAAAAATGCAAACAGGGTATTTATGGGTCAAACACAGCCTAGCTGGCTTTATGGCAGATTATGCCTTTTTTTCTCAGAAGAGAAGACAATGTCAGTTTGATAGTGGTTTGATAACATTTGACAGAATATTTCTTAAATGCTTTCATACATATAGAGAGAATTCTGCAGAGCTAGTGGACAGGGCAGAACCTGAGGTGAGGATGGCTGATCTTTCATGACAACTTTGATGATTGTTTTTGTGTGGGTGTTAATGTGTGCTGTGTCTCTTCCCCGTGTTTTTCTGTCCATTTTGTTTTTCTCATCTCAACACCCCTCCCAGAGTCCATCTGGTACCTTTTGCTCCCCCTCAGAACGTGGGCCGGTGGAATTCCCTGGCCTAATTAATGAGCAGACACTCACAGACGGTCAAGGGCTCGCATGTCTGTCTCTGTGCACCACCTTGCCTCAGGAGGCCCTTTATTGAATAGGGAAATAAATTAGATCAACTGGACAGAATGTACAAGCCAACAGCAAGACATGTCGCGCACCGTTTTTGACTGATGTAGATTTTTGAAAGGTGATAAGATGCTGTTTGACTCAGCTTGCTGATTTTCAATATGGTGTCATAAAACTGAAAAACTTCCCTTTAGCCATTTTCATTGAATCTTCATTATGTATCTGTGTATTCCGGGCAGTGCAATGCATGACTGGATTATAAGGGGACAATATAATAAGAAAGTATTATTATATACGGAGAACAAAAGAAATCATGGTGACTCAAAGGCTTTGTGGAATTGCATTCGCTCATGCTCTGTTATTTTTTTTCTTCTACATGCCAAAGAATAATCAAAAGCTGACTGATTGACTGTGTTTATCTTTACCAGTGAATTATTCTATAGCAGATCAAAGATTTGTCAATTTTTTTTTTCCGCCTGTTTGTCCTTGCATGATTGAAAGTTGATTAATAGGTAAGCAGTAGGTAAAATACAGCTAGTAAAAATACTAGTATACAGTAGCTGCAAGAGCACTCAAACAGTAAAAAAAAATCATATCAATGGTTTCATCACCCTCTCAATTGCCAATTACCTAACAAGTCCTTTGGATATAGTTTACAAGAAAGCCAGGAAGGTTTTTCTCTCTTGCAGGCGGTCTGGCAAAGTGAAAGCGAACAAGAAATTATGTGTTTGAAAATATTTGCATTTTTCTTGTCTCCTTTTGAGTCATGACATTATTAGTCATGTGGTATATCAATCATGCAGTGAGTTAATGACACATCCAGCCCATGAATCTTTCAGCTCTTTTCCCTAACTTCAACAAGGCATGCTGGGGCTGTTCCTGTTCAGCAGCTGCTGGAGCAAGGCAGCGTCGGAGCCCGGGTGCGCTTGCCAGCGCCATCACTTTGATCTCATCTTGTGGAACAGATAGCTGAGAGGCTGGAGCAGGATCTGGCTAGGCTGGAGCCTGGATGCTGGACTGTATGGTGCACACAC
>JAPMNP010022099.1:0-18164 GCA_029874935.1 Atherina boyeri | reverse complement strand
TACAACCCAACATTTGAATAACAACATATTGTATATGGAAATTAGTTATATCTTTCTATTTTCTGTTAAAAAAGAAAGAAAGAAAGAAAAAAAAACAAGATATGAGTGTTATATCTAAAAACTGCATCCACAAATGTCACTAGAAAAATAGAATGCAAAAGAAAAGTATATAAGAGCCAGAAATGCTGATTCTATACATTATAAAGCACAAACAACCATAGTTCACCAAAGCTGTTATTCACAATGGGTAACTTGTACACATGTGAAAACATCATCATTTCTCAATCAGTATGAACAGATTTCAGAGAAACATATGCTGTCATCTGTTGACATCATTATCAGGAAAGGATGTCTTATAACTTTTAGCATGAGAGGGCAAAATAATAGTCTACATGTGCTACAACAGCATGGCTCTATAAAAAGAGTCTTGAGGGCTAAACTAGTCTGCCTGCAGTCCAAACCTGTCACCCAGTAAAAATATTTGGAGCATCATGAAACAAAAAAGAAATAGGACAAAGTAGGACTTAAACTAAAAACTGAAGCAATCGAGCTTCTCCTTTTCCAAATACATAATGCTGAAAGAAGAGGCGAGTCATCACGGCGATGAACAGGGCACTTCCTACGAGCATAAAAAGTATCAAAGAAAATGTTTTAGCTTATTTTCAATTGAATATAGGGTTAAAAATGTTTTCTTTAGATATGCTCTGCTCATATGAATGATATATGTATAATATAATTAATTAATTAATAAAACCTGCATAAGCATTCTTAAAGAGTAAGTTCATTGTAAGAGGAATTATTGAGTCCATATGAACCTGTTTTTCGTTCATTTCGGTGAACTTTGAACATATGTTTCTATTAATATGAACAAAGCAAAATGTTTTGTATGTTCTCAAAATATTTGCTGGACATTTTATCCTCTAATTGAAACCATTTAAAGCTTGAAATTCCTCATGGCTACACCTCACCATTACATCAGAAAATTCACTCACACCTCGCCTGAAATTTGTTTTGAGCTCTGAAATGCTCCCAATCGCTACAAGATTTAACAAGTCACTATATCCTTTAAAACTGTGCTGGAAGTATGAATGGTAAATGGTAAATAGTAAATGGACTGTATCTATATAGCACTTTTATCCAAAGTGCTTTACACTAAATGTCACACGAACACAGAACCACTCAAAATGAAGTCTGTGACCTCTAAACAACTTCTTGTTTCCCCCGTTTATAGTTACAACTGAAGTAAGTGAGGCTCAGTACAAACATGCCTGTTAAACTCTACTCTGCTCCTTTAGGCGCCTCGTGTTTGGACACTTCGGTGTGTGCAAACATGTCCTGTGTCCTGTTTTGCAATAATGAAAACGCATTACCACAGTTGAAGCAGATGCGGGTATGACACCATAGCTTTGGGTCACAGAGTGGTCAGAGACCAGCATGATTATATTCAACAATGTCTCTTGCTTGTGATAAACACTGATGTTTATTGTTAAGTACATATGTATAAAAGTGGCTTGATAACCCAACACTGCTGCATCTGGCCCCCTGGTCTTCTAGTACTGTATATGTCATTTGAGCCTTTCAACAGCTTGGTTACTTTGGCAGAAAAAAAAGGATGTAATGTTCACGTCAGCTCTTGTTTCAAATCCAAAACACGAATGGATCCAGGTGTTGGTGGGATTATCCCACCCAAAGCTTGTTTTAACGGACATTCACAGTTACTCACACACATAAACCTAAAGATCCTGCCCATCTGTTTATATGGCCTCAATGACCCAAAGAGACTGCAAGGGAGAAAATAATGGGACTAGTAAAGCTAGAGAAAGTCTAGAAAGAGGATGTTTAGAATGGTTTTAGAAGGGGATATAAGCAACGTGATCAAAAGAGGGAAGACTTTTCTTGTAAGAAACATTTCCAGAGCAGTGAGGTAAACTTACAGCCTCCTGTAGCAGTTGCTCCAATGAATAGATTCTTGGTCGGTTTCCTCTTTCACCGTCGATAACAATGTTAAAGCTAAAGGAAAAAGCACAGCAGGGAGAGAAAAAAGATGATGTTATTTTCAGAGGCTTGTGTTATGGTTTTTTGGCTCCCATGTCATACGTTACTCCCACTCTGCTGTTGTCATAGCATTTCTTTGCTGCCTAAGCCAGAGGAAGAATATTGATACTCTGAGTTTGGCATGGGATAATGTGGAGTTTGTTATGTAAGGAAGACATATATGAAGAAAGATGAAAATTACAGCTAGTCCTGTAATGGAAAAAAAAATCCTTTTTTGTGTTGACTTTAAGAGAGCTTGTTTGCATTATTATTTGAAAAGTTGCCTTCACCTCCAAGATCACTCATCACTAAGATTCTCTATGTTTAAAGTTCTGCATAGAAATGCCAATTTTTCACATGTTTTACGGTGTTCAATGCATAAAAAGAAAATTGATTAATATTTTGCTTGTGATTGAGCATAACACCCTTTTTAATAAGTAAAATCCTTTAAATTAATTGCAACACCTTCATTGTTCACTTACATGTCTGGGATCTCCAGAGTGTGGACCCTGGCAGCATATAGAAGCTCATCCTCCTTGGAGATCAGCACCTTCAGTCCATCAGTTAGGAGTTCTTTGTTCAGGACACAGTTAGGAGCTGAATGAGAGAGAGCAGACGTCAAATTAAGTCTCAAACATCATCAAAACAACATTTGGATTCTTAAGTTCATGAAAAGAGTTTGATGTCCTGCTCTATTTCTTTTTACCTTCAGAGCTTTTCTTGTTGCAGGAATGGCTCCTTTCCTCCTCCTCTTCTGAAAAGCTGCTACCATCCATCTGAAAGCCCTCATCAGCTGCAAAACTTTCCAGCAGGCGACTCACTGCTCGCCCCTTTGACTGGAGAATACAGGAATAAATGGATGTGAGGCTGGATCAAGGACAAATGCTGAGATAGAAAGTGTGATAAATGATGAACTGTTAAGTATACAAGTCAAACTTGCAATTAACAGCCTGCACCATCATCTGTTTGTTGCCTTTTTATTTTAACACACTAACATCCCAGATGTGAGCCTCCTACACCATCCCATTCTGTTGTGCTCTGAGGTTAATCAGCTGGAGGTTGGCTTATGTGCCAAATATGAATTCATGTAGTAGTTTTTGTGTTTTGTTACCTGTTGATCCTTGCTTCTTCGTCCCCTGCTCCCCTCCTCATCCTGTGAAGTCGGGGCTCCGACTGACCAGCAGTGTCTTCTCTATTAAAGCCAACATGAGAATGGACAAGATGAGTGGTGAAATTGTTCAGTTCTGTTACAGAAGAAAATGTAAGCAGGAGTAATGTATTCATTTTATTTTGATTGACAGTAATAATAAACTAAAACTACCTTATTAATTGCTCCTCTCAGCATGGTGTTCTTGCGTGTCGCCCTCTTCAACCTCTCACTGGTGGTCGGGAATGTGACCAGTCCCATGCTCCTCCTGTAGCGACTCCCTCTTGTCCCCAGGCTTCCCCACCGGGGTTCCTTAGGCCTCGGTCCACATGTTCTTCTAACTCCTTCAGGCCGTTGGTCTTGGTGCTTTTTGACTGCAGTGGCCATGCTCAGCCTACAGGTGGGCTTTTTCCTTACTTTGACTTCCCCCTCAGCTCCAGACAGACTCTGAGAGCCTGTGTGGTTTAGTTGAAGAAAAAAAAACAGATTTAGACCAAACAAGAAAGGAGGAAAAGCACAAAACAGATGCTTCCCATGAAGATGTGAGGCAGTTTTGTTGACTTATAAATCGTTTCAAAGGGCAGTCTCACCATAAAGCTCCTGTCTCTGCTTTTTGTTTCTGGCTTTCTGGTTGGCCTCCAGTTTAACGACAGATGAGGGACTGGGGCCTGTCATGGAGGAGCAAGAAGTGATGTCTCTGGGGAGTGGGGCTCTGTAATCTTGGCCTTCATCAGTCTCATAACTGCCTTCCTCTTCTTCGTCTTCTAATGGTGATAGCAAACAATACAGCGTACATTAGGTATTTTCTTGTAAACTTGTGAGGTTTATCAAACATCTCCACTCATTACTAACAAGTAAAGTTCTATAACTTGCTCTCATTCATTTCCCAGGCACCTAATTATCATTTAAGTAAAGCGTTTAACGGTTCATAGAGATGATGTATGAAGTGCTTTGCCTCAGTGGTATTTCCTGGTGTGAACCCACATGTTACTGTGAGCTAGTGTGCTTGGGAGAGTTTTTGTGTGTATTTGTCACTGCAGCCCAGTCTGCAAGTCTCCAGGGCTGTCAAATTCTCTCACAGCCAAGTGTCCACAGCTGTGGCTGCACGTCTAACCCAGGCCAGCCAACAAGGCCAATCATCGAGGTGTCAGATGTCCATGAACACGCCAGTCTGTTACAAGACATTCATCAACACCTTTTCACTCTCTTCTAGTTGGTTTCACAGTGATTTACAAGTTAAGAAAATGAGTCCTGAATTTTAAGGTCCTTTGTTGAGGTAAACCTAATTCAGTCCTCTGGTCGTTTATATATATCAGGGTTTGATTCTTTATTCTTTTTCTTCAAAACATGTGATGTGCTCTTTATGTACCACAAGGCTAATAGATTTGTTTTCTATAGCATTTCATTCCGTTTCTTCCTTTTAGCCACCAAAGAAGCCTAAATAATGTGGTTGTAGAATGAGCTAATATATTACAAGCCAAATAAATACTGTATCTCTAGTTTACTTCACTTTGTTAGACGGGGAACCCAGAAGTCAGCAGGAACATAAGGAAAATGGTAATCTGCTCAAAGGTCAAGATCCTGAACAATGACCAGAGGCGCTTTTCATCTTATTCCTCTGTGCATCCTGTTTCCCATTTAGAAATCCGCTCGCTTCTTCTATCACGGAAGACTTTAACATTTCTAAATGTGCCTCATTTTGTAGCTTCAGCCCCTCACTTTTTTGAATGGAGTAGCTGCACTGCAAAGCAGCAACATAAACAGGGGAAATGAGGAGTCATGATGCTATAATGAGAAGGCACCCTAGGTTTTTATATGATGTGGGCATTTTCATTTCCTAGAACTGTAGGTATCATATTCAAGTCTGTTGTCACTGCCTCACCTTGGTCAGAGGAGTCACTCTCTGCAGAAGAGCTCTCTTCCTCCTCCATTTTTTCTCGTCTTTGGCCACGGGCAAGTTTTCCTCTTGACTGGCTCAGGTGAGAGGAACCCTGTGCAAAGGTGGTGGATCCTTTTTTAGCCCCACGACGTCCCGGACCACCCCAGCTTTCTTGGGGGACGCTGTCCACGCTAGCTGCTGAGAAGTTGTCAAAACCAAACAAAATTTAAGCATATTTTTCTTGGAACTTTCACCAGTGTGAGCATGAGAACAAATTGTCAGTATCTACCTGTGTCACTCTGTCCTCCAGACTCTCGCCTGGACTCGGCTTTGACCATACCCTGGCCTCTGTGTCCATGCTTGGAGCTGGAGTTGCAGGGGGAAATTTCCTTGTCTCTAGAGCCCGTTCCTGAGAGATTCTTTTTAACCTGGGCCTTCTGTTTGAGCTGTGCCACATCGCCAGCCAGCTTGGAGCTGAGCACGCTGTGAAGACTGCTTTTTCTGCAGCCTTGTGCTTTTATCTGCTGCAACAGAGAGAGATGAGAGAGCAAGAGAAAGCCAGTTACACACCCGGTTACAGCAGCCACAAAAGCTTCAGAATGTCAGAGGAAGGGGGCCCTCATTTGCACGCACACAGAGAAGAAAAAGGAATAGTAGAAGACCCAATGAAAAAGATATTAATGTGGAGAGCAGAGGATTTGACTCCTAAGGGTAGTACCTAATTAAAAATAGAGTGCAATAAAGGAATATATCAAATGGAAAGAAACAAAGAGCAGCCGCTTTCATTTCAAGTTGCAGGACAAAAGGAAGCAGGACAAGGGGACCCTGACCTGTGTGCTGCTGAGTCGCTCAAAGCCTCGACTGGACAGCCTCTTCTTCCTTCTCTGACTGTCTCCGCCCCCTCCGAGGTCCTCAGATGACAAACCAAGCCCCGCCCCCATCGACCTGCCAGTCAAAAAAAAGAACAAGGCATTTATCAGAGAAGAATGGTGATGGTTTGAAAGAAAAAAAGTGGGAATAGTACATCATAGTAGAAACACAGAGTTGAGTCACCTCTCTGTGGGATCTAATAACTTTCCTTTTTCTGTCTGGTGAACAAAGTGACAAAAAAGGACAAGGAGGGCTCAGTGTCTAAGCCACATACAGTACTTGAAAAATTGGGATAAAAAAAGAAGCCTGTGACTGTCTGAGGGCAGTGTGTTATAAGAGTCATTAATGCCTTATCAAGGGAGTGTTTGCAGCCTGAGACGTTCTGCGTCGCTTTGAAGGCTACTGTGAATGTTTTGAAGACATGGCATTTGTATTCAGCTTTATTGTTTTCTCCCCAAGTTGCCTTTTCATATCGCTTGCCTTTTATATTTCCCCTACACTGAGCAGCATCACAGGCCAACCACTCTGAACGTCCTTGAATTTCCCTCTGGAAGCCCGCCCGTGGACCACACCAACATCAGCCAGGCCATGCTCAAACAAAAGATTAACTCCCACCCACTTCATGTGCGTATGGTCGAGGAAATCGGTCACATATACAGAGCAGGCAGTTTGTGAAGTAGATAAATTCTGCATGTTTCAAATTGTGTTTGTTCCTAATCTGCATATTGCTCCACATATGCCGCCGCAACCAGATATTCTTTGACTCAAATGCGCGCGCGTGTGCTTAATTCTTTATGTGTGAATTTTCAGTGCCGGAACAAACCGTGTGAATGTTGAGGGCGTACTGTGTGTAGCACTCATAATCTCATAACCAGTATATGCCACCATGCACCTGTAACATACACACACACTCAAAAAAAAAAGAAAATGAAGGCAATCATCATGCAGTGGGACTGTCTGCCCACTGACAGACTGAGTGACAGAGGTGCCAGTGAAGTGTGAGCTGTCCCTCTGAGGCAGATCCTGCCGCGGCTTCCCTTCCGCCGCTGACAAACACATTGTGACAGAGTCCCTCCCCTCTGTGGGGGGGCTGGTGGGGTTGAGCGCACAGTGACTAATTAAACAGAATTGATTAGTAGGGTTTGCTGGCAAGCAGTATTCCCTCCTTCCCCCCGCAAAAATCAAAGCATCACCACAAAGGACTTCGGTGCTCGTAGGAATAATAGAGGCATGCACAAAAACAAACAGTGCCTGTGTCAATGCGCTCATGGCTGCATCCATATGTAATTGCAGAGAAGCTTGAATGCATATCTCACTAAGATGCTGCCACAAGCTCCTGGTGGCTCAGACAAAATAGAGAAAAAGTAGAGATGCTAAATGGTTAGGCTGTCTGTTGGTAACTTCCATCTGCGCTAAAGTGTCAGCGTCATGTATCAGCATGAGTGACAGGTGCAGTATGTGGTTTCATAGAACCCTGCCATGCAACGCAACATGGGGCTAATCAGTCCCTTGTCTGCTTCCCTATTTCTTATTCTGAAGTGTATCTCTTGTGCAAAATAGACCCACACATCACAAACAAAACGCCCTACTTGAGTGTTTCGGTGAAGATTAACTTTTAAAAGTTTTGAACACAAGACAAACACACTCGCTATTTACTGTACAGTGGCCTGCACGAGCATCCCATCACCTCCCATCCACTGAACTTCACTGCAGGGACCTGGCCTGTTACCCTTTCATTTGGGTGTCATTGTCACCCAACATCAGCATCCCCTCTCTGATCAGCGCTCGCCTGGCGAGGGGGCACGGATACACGGGTGAAAGGAGAGTGGAGGTGACATCGCAGAGGGGCAGCTGGGAACACAGCGAACTGTTGCCCAGAAACCACAGTGAGAAAAGAGGATGGAGAAAAAGGAAATGCCGGGAGGTGACATGTAGTTTCCTAAGCCCTCCTGAACCCTGATGACAAGGTTAATTGAAGCCTGACAGCAAACCTTTATCCCCGAGAACCCTCTGGTTTATCAGTCCTCGCTAGCAAATGGCAGTGTTATTGCTTTCCAAAAAGCAGATTTGAAGGAAAGAAAGAGCTGCAGATCCTTGGTTTTGGATGTCTTTCAGTCTATGTTCTGTTGTATCTACTAATATATATTTGTTTCCTTTAAGAATGCATGCAAATTTAATATAGCTACAACTGTAAGCGGATCTTTGATTGTCTTGACTCTCTAAGTATCGTATTATCCATTGATAACCTTAATGTCATAATGGCAAAAATGTCCTTCTGCTGGGACAGAGCACAGGGCAGTTATTGTACTTTAACACTGTGTGCTTGTGATCCAACCTGCAGCCCCCCCTAAAACCAAGCAAGTGTTGCCACTGAGATTTTTAGCTAAAATTAAATGCAATGAAAAAGTGTTTATAGTCATATGTAGTCTATAAATCATGCTTAAATACCAGCAGACACAACTGACACTGAATATCCTATCAGACTATTAACACCAGCGTTATTAGGTTAGAAAGAGTTTGAGTAATCTTTCGAGAATGGTTCATTGGTTCTCCCATTTCCTGTTTATGCCAATTAGAAGCAGTCCTTGTATGTCAGTGGTACAGAGGAGCTTATCATGCCAGCCAGCGGAGATGAGCTGACTGATACTCACTTGACTTTTCTTTGGCCTTCAGTTGAGGACACTGGACCTGTGCTGAGGGTAGGTTTCCGCTTCCTTGGCCGCCCTGGCCCTCGCCGTGCTGGGCTTCGGGGAGTTTCTTCCTTCCTGCATGCACAAGAAGATGTAAACACTCAAGCAGACAAAAGAAGTCAATAGAACTATATTTGTCTGAACTTAAAAGGGCAGTGGCAGTGACATACTTAGAGGAATATATTACATCATGTTTTTATTAGTTTGGACATTGAACAATACAAAACCATGCAGTTTAGCAGCAGAGGGGAGTTAGGTCATACTCACTGATGATCATGCTTCCTCTGAAGTTTGACCAACTCTTTTTGCTTCTCTTTGTAGCGACGCTGTATCTCAGCCAACTTTACACGCATTGCGAGCTCAGGACCATCCATTGTTTCCATACTAACTTTGGCTGGGCACACCTAAAGTACAGAAAATTAGAAATTTACAAAAGGTAATATTTTTTTTAAAAACAAACAAAAAACAAAACTAAAACTAATACACTGTCAGAAAAAAATTGTTTTCACTAATTAACACATTGATTTATTTCAACGAAAAGTCACAGTAGTCTCTATAGTTGTGTCTTACTGGCTCATTGCGAGGGGCCCAGCTGCACTTTCGACGTAAATTGAGGATCCTGCGAGCAGGGAAGTGTCGCCCTGAGCCCATACTGCTGACTTCTTGGGATCCCAACTCCAAGGCACGGGCTGTGGCCAAAGTAGCAAGGCTTTGGAGATCGAACATGAGCAGCTCGTCCTCTGTCATAGAAAAAGGAAAAAACACTGTTTATAAATCACGGTATTCCTTTACATTTTTTATGCAGAGACATTACAACTGAACATTCCTCATCATTTGCCATAAAACATGTCAACGCAGGAAACATATGATGGAGTTTGTGTGTATCTGCATCATGTGACAAATCTTGAGAAATAGTAAAGACAACAAAAAAAAGAAAAGGGTTTTAGGTACAAATCTGTGCAGATTAAGCCAGTACAAAATGTAATGCAGGATAACTATATCAGTTGTCGATATTGACTCAACTTATGGTTCCTGTATGGCTGTCTGCCATTGGCCCTGACTGGAACCCTGTTAATAATGGACTGGGCTGCAGAAAGAGCAGCAGAGATTGCTGCCTGTGAGAAACATTTTGTTTACAAAGTGGTGATGTCTAACATCTCAACATGAATAAATAAAAGATACTGATTCTATTCAATTGCTCTTGCTCTTGTTTTGGTAAAGACTACTGTTGTGACTCAAAACTGACATGCGACACTTTCCTGAGCTGTCAACAGTACTGCATCAAGACGACAATATCACTTGCTCTGGAATCAGATGATATCCTTTTTATAGAACCCTCTTTTGGGAGCAGTTAAATGCATTAGGATGTTGTGGTAAACACAAAACATCCTTTTGCATGAATAAAAAAACACATGGAGCTTTGAAAAACAAGAAAGCTTTTAAAAGGCACTTTAAAACAATGGGGTCTAATTAGCCAGGCAATGCTCCAGGGTGCTGAAAACATCCACTGCTTATATGATTATACACCAACTTTTGCTAACATGTTGTGTTTGGGAGATAAAGAAACCAATTTATGTCTCTGTTTAGTTAAAATGTGTATATACATGTGTGGCTCAAACACCTGAAGCTGGACATGTAAGAGAAGGTGCTACAAGAGGCAGGTATACACTCTTTAATAGCTGTTCAACCCTGTCCTCCTGCTTCTTCTCTCTCTCTCTCCTGGGGCCTCTGCATCTTTAGAACAGCCTTTAGGAAATAAAAGTGCTTTTAACATGCCATAGAAGTGCAACGGCAGGCATGCAGACACCTCCTCTAGGGACATGTTAGAATCCACCAGAGGCTCTTGAGACCAGCAGGAGGAGAGGAGTAACTGGGAAGGTAAAGAAGCGATGGAGGCAAGACCTGAGGGGGAGGGGGGGCTGTCTCAGTGGAAAGAGATAAAGGAAGGTGAAGTATATGAGAGAAGTACTTGTAGCCTCGATGACTATATTGCTTTGTGTATGTCAGTATGTGTGAGTCATGGAAGATCCACTGTCCCTCACCCTGACTTTTCCCACAGTTCCGCTTTTGCTGCTGCAGCTCCAGATCTGCCAGCTCACTCAGGAGCTCCATACCCTGGTTGGGGGTGCACTGTGACGGTATCGCTGACGGGGTGCTATAAGGGAACAAAGGAAAGGGGGGCACATCTGTGCAAAAAGCAGCAGCAATCAGCAGCTCCAGGCTCCAGTAGCAGGGCACAAGAGGTTTGTGGGGCACAGCAACAGTTTCCTCGCCTGAGCTGCATGCAAAAGCAAAATCCACAGAGGCATCATCAGGGGTCATCTTGTTCTCATGCTGGTGCTCACTGTCCTTCGCTCCCTTTGGGGGTGGGCACTGCGGCTCAGCAGCAGCAGGGGAAGCTGGGTCAAGCTCAATGATGGCGGGTATATCTGGCTCCTGCTCCCCAGGCATGTTGACCTTTTGATCATGCTCCACCTGACTTTCCCCACACACTGCCTCGTCATCATCTTCCTCCTCCAAAGTAATGACCGCTTCTGGC
This sequence comes from Atherina boyeri, assembly GCA_029874935.1. Taxonomy (NCBI): domain Eukaryota; kingdom Metazoa; phylum Chordata; class Actinopteri; order Atheriniformes; family Atherinidae; genus Atherina; species Atherina boyeri. Next base: position 7,005 of record JAPMNP010022099.1, on the reverse strand, counting down.
CTGTCAGGCTCTTCTGTTGAAAGGGGAACTGGGCAGGAAGCTGTCTTGCACACTGGACTCTCAGTAGGGGGGCAAATGAGTACATCTTCCTCAGCTGAACCCTGTTCATCTGCCTCCTGTTCACCAGATATATAATTGGACCCTGTCACTGCTACAACTTCTGCCTCCTCCCTCTGTTCCAGAACCCTTACAACAACTCTTTCCTCCTCTTCGGGCTCCACTTCCTTGAGTGGGAGTGTTTCTGGGAGGGGTATGACTACCACTTGGCAGTCTAAGTCCTCCTCAAGGCTGGCAAGAGACTGGGGAGCATGCTCAGCAGGCTCAGCTTGGACTGCTTCCAGGTCGGCTGGCTCAGCCAGTCGAACATCCTGCGGGGAAGGTCCGCTCCTGTAGCCGATGGCTATAGAAGGATAGGTGTATCCAGGAGGCAAGTCTGTAGACAGAAATACAGATAATAAAATCATCAATTGATCTGCTAAAACCTCCCATGAGAATAGTTAATAATGATACTATTCTTAGACTAAAATACAAGTAAAGGGACAATTTTTTATGAGACCTTTACATTTCAGGGTAACCATGCTAAACATATCTCCCTTTACAAGATTGTAAGGGCTGAGTTACAGGGAAAGGCATTTAAGCAGCTCTCTGCCTTGATCTCCCAGCAGGAGTGGTAGAGGACCTCAAGGAACTGCGTGTGTTTTTTGCGTGTGTATTATTTAAAGTGGGCCAGACCTTTGGTTTATCAGCAAGCCTAACAATTCCTCTGGCATGTGGGATACATTAGCCAGACATTAATAATGATGAAAAGAGTGCAAGGCCTGCGAGGTGAGGGCCACAACTGAGGTGTTTCTCAGTCATTACCAAGGTAACAGCACAGTAAAGCACTCGGCACAGCCAGAAGCCATTTTCCTCAGCTTTCAGCTGTTTAGTCAATCAGGGGTTCGCCAGAAGAGCCACCCACACATTTAACCAAAACAGCTGAAAAACGGGATCACTTACAAGTGGCAATTCCAATTTCCATTCATATAGTGTAAAAGGTGCAATATCCTGGAGTTCTTTTTCTGCTGTTTTTAAAATCATGTTAGACTTATTTTACTTTTCATCTGTAACTAACTAGCATCTGAATTTTTTTTTGCAAGCTTTGATTTTATGTTGTATTGCTGAAACCGAAGCATTACACAGATTTTATCCTAGGCAGTTGAGAAATTGTAAATTTTTTCTTTTGCATACCAGGCTCCAGGGACTCTGGGTAATCTTGTGGGGGCTGTCCCTCGCCTCTCTTTTCCTGGGATTCCCCTCCCTTGAGCATTTGAGGAGGGGCAGGACTGATGGCGGGAGAATGAGGGGCTGCTGCGACAGGGCTGGGTGCAGGGCAGGGCGTTGAGGGAGTGCTTCTGGGGTGCTGTCGCAGTGAGGGGGATTGGTAACAAGGGGACAGGTGAGTGGCACAGGCCCCAGGGGGTGAGGTGTTCCTCTGTGGTGGATTGTAGGAGTAGGCTTTGGCAGGTTTGGACGTTCTTGGCTCTGAAATTAGCTCCTCTAGCTCATCCGAAGGCTCCTCTGGTCTCTTCTGTGTCTGACAAATTAGAAGTAAATCGTTGATATGTGCATATTTTGGAACTAAATCGGTATAATCATAAATAAGTAATTTTGATATTTACTTAGAAATAATTTCTCTGCTGTATAGTTATAGACAGAAGGACAGACAACAGATATTTGGACCTGATAAGCACCTGTGCATTGTGATTGCCTTGGTGTTGCATGCTGTGTGCAGCTCTGTGCGGCTGCTGCTGCTGAGGTTGAGACTGTAGCTGTGGTTGTTGTGACTGGTGACTCTGGTGCTGATGCTGGAGCTGTTGATGCTGCTGGAGAGCGTACAGCTCTTGTTGCCGTAGAAACTGAGATCGGGAGTACACAGCAGGATGTTGCATGTGGGAGGGTGGGCCCCGGGCGCCATACACAGGGGGCCACAGCCCTTGCTGCTCCATCACATCTAATGAGAAGAGGGAGGAGGAATGAGATGGAGGGAGCTACCTTAGAACAAAAGTGCATGCATGCACATACACACATTAAGCATCACTCTTTTTTGGATTCATACATAACAATGCAATGTTCAAAACACTGGAATACATTAGTGAGCATGGAACAATTGTTTTCTGCCTATCCATCATTATGAGCCTCCCACATAGCTATTTTAAAAACAGCAAAAACATTATGGATAATTTAAAAACAATTGTATTCATATTTTGTGGCAACATCTATCTCTTAAATGAAATTAATTTTGACTTTACAGAACACCATCTCCCCAGACAACAGCAATCCCACAGTCTTTTGCTCCGAACTGGGAACCGTTTCTAAAAATCTACTTTAAGAATTTTGGAATGCTGGGAAAAGGTTATTACACTGTAAACTGTGACCAGAGGATGATGATTGTAGGTTGATTAGAGATCAACATGCTGAAATGGGAATAGATATTTTGGAGCATTCAACTCATACCAGAAGTCCGACCTGCCCCTCCAAACCACAGGAGGGGGTCTACAAAAGGACATCGCACAAAGCTTAGATACCATGTCTGAGGTTTTATATTCTTACTCATTATTTGAACTGAAGAAAGAGTTCACTTTGTGCTATGATGGACATTAAATTGAAGTAGTCCCACCCTCTGGAAAACTGCCACACAAGCTTCCTTCTGTTTAAAGTCCCTATTAGTGGTGTATCATGCATTTCTCATTAACAGTTTCATCCAAATGTACTCATTCTTTCAACCTCCTTTTGTGAGACAGCAAAAAAAATTCAACCCAAAATTGGATATGGAAATATTTCCTGTGGGGCAGTTCCCATTGATGCACTCCTCTCCTCGGCTCAAACTCCTGTGGAGCTCAGAAGGAAATGTACCGTCAAAGACTGTGAGCTAATTAAATTGTGCTACTTGTTAACTGAATATGTGTCTACTGCGAGTTCCCTCGCTTTAACACTTTCTCTTTCTCTGCTGTGATAGTTTAGTGTGGTGCCCATACAGCTTTGTGTGAGCTCTCTGACCCACTGAGAAAACCATTGCAATTGGACAAGGAAGCAACATTTACAAAATCAATTTGATTACCAACAACTGATTTAACATCAGGCTCAGATTATAAACCCTAATAGTAACAAAGTGTTAAAACTGAGGGAATCTGGATGCACGGTTATAGCCTACCCAGGTGATGTGTTGCTGGATGGGTGGGAGGCTCAGAGGGAAGGACCACCAGCTGAGCAGAGGGGTCCTGAGGCAGAGGAAGAACTGGCTGTAGGGGACCTGGCATGGCAGCAGAGAAGCCAGGGGGCAGATTCTGGTGCAACGTTGTATGACCAATACCTGCTTTATAGAAAAGATTCAAGTTGAGAATTACAAATGATATTTTATATGAGAAAATCACAAATATGGACAGTACAAAGTCTCTTTTATCATCAACACTCTAATCAAATAAATGAGAATAAATATATCACAAAAATGTCAAATTAATCATACCAAAATGAGTAAGATCAATTTCTGTATCTTTATTCTAAAAAGTATTATCTTACCATAAGAGTGCCCTGTCATCCAGAGGGATGGACTTCCATTTCTTGGCATCCAATGGTGGTGAGCAGAATGTGCAGCAGGATCTCCTAACTGGCCAGACTGTAGGGAAGCCCCACCAGGGACCATGAGATGAGAGGTGAGGTCTCCATGACAGCTGTTGGAGGGGTGGATCCTTGCAAACTCCACCCTCTCTTTATTTTCCCTGTGGTCATGATGAGGCAGAGACAGTGATATATACAGCTGAAGACCACAATGCAGGTGATGCAGAACAGCTTTACATTAGCTCACCTGATATATGCATCTCTCTCTCTGTCCAGACAAGGGAGACCCATTTGGTCCTCAGTCATTCTCTTTCTCTCCTCCTCAGCGGGATCCGAGGGATACATGGAGCGGGGCGGTCCTGTGAGACAAGTATAAACTTAACCATCAGCTTTCACTTTTGTCTTACCCTTGCCTTTTTAAAAAAAACAAAAACAATGCCTTATCTTGCAAATTAATTCATTTCATGTGTTAATCACTTTATGTACAAGAGGAAATGCTAAAAAAACCAACACATTTGTGTGTACACTGTACAGAATATTTTTGGTTCCTTTCCCCCGTTTTCAGTTATTTTTAGCCACATAGCAGAACAGAAAAATGACAATGTATTGGCTCAAATGGCTTAAAACTACAGTAAGTATTTTTTTACGAAATGTCCCAGTTCTTGACATAAGGTCATACATAAATTAAATTCAGTCTCGCATGCAAAATGTTTGCTTGGCCTTTTAGGAGATATTACATAACCTGCCATTGTAATGAAAACAACAACATGAGAAGATGGACATTGAATCCAGACCGAAAGAGGAACAAAGGTGTGTGTTTCATTCATTTTGCAAGGATACTGAAATACCCCCATTCCTCATCTCTGTGTAAAGAGCAGCTACCCTCTCAACCACCCTGTCTTGACATTGATTAAACCCCTAACAATGAATCTCTGTTCATCCCAGTTACATATTTAGAAGTTCCCTCTCTTCTCCATGAAAATAATCCCTTCATGCCTTACAATGGCTTAGATGTAACCCCACACCTTTGCCTCATTGAATATGCACTGTCTATGAATATGCAAATTAGACCCAGCTCTATCTCTTCCACTCGCCAGGCTGCAGCTGTTCACCCTCAACCTTAGTCACTTAAGTCTTTGGACAAGATTCCAAAAACAAAACAGTTGATGTTGTTTCATGGGAGTGTCAAATAAAATAATAATTATTAATAAGAATAATTATATAATACAGCTATAATTTATTTTTATTCAGATAAGGAGCTGGTATTACTGTAGGTCAACTGTTTTTACTATTTGTGTAGCACAATAATTAATGTTTGGCTGATTTATAAAAAATTTTTGTCCCCTTTAGGGATGTAAGGAAATAGGGTTGAGTATCATAATTGATGAATAATGTCAAATTATATTAAGATGATGCATGCAACATTTGATGTTACTGCAGAGCAAATAATATGAACCCTCTAAGTATTTAAAAGTGAAGGAGCTATACACTATGCAAGACTCAGAATGTCGATCTGTCTCATCATTAGAAAATATGATAACTAATATTAGTATTTCTTTTCCAGGTTTTTTTTTTCATCATTTCATATTTTTATAAATTGATATATTTGTGTTCAAACTGACAGCCCACTAGTTTCTCACCTTTCACAGAGGGATGTACCCTTCCCTGCCGGCTGTTGTGGTGACTGTCTGCTGACCGACACGGTGGGTCCCTTTGTCTGGCCACTGCCACTGCGATTCCCACCGGTGGCTGCCGCACCTCACTCTCACCATGACTTGTGTCCCCCAATTCCCGGCCCCGCCCACTGTAATCAGTACGCTCGCTGTCATTGTTTGGGCCCTTTCTGGAAGGTAGAGTCTGTTTGTTGCCCTGCAGGGCACAGCTACCCCCTGACAGACCTGATTTGAGACTTCCCAGACCCCCAAATGGGCTTTTCTGAGAGAGGAGCAGTGGCTGTTGCTGGTTGCTGTACTTAAGCAGGTTTTTCATGGCACTGCTCTCACCCTGAGTTGGACCTTGGGGGTCAGGTTGCTGCTGTGGCTGTTGCTGTTGCTGACTGAGAGGTGATGCAGTGGGGGGCTGTTGGGGAGGCAGGTTCATTCCTGGCTGTTGTTGCTGCTGTGAATGCTGCCCACCAGTGTTCCCTAGCTCCATGTAGGATTTCCTCTGCTCCTCCTCAGGTTGGGGCATGTGATGGGGGGGCCTCATAGCCCAGGGTGGCACAGTGGGCTGCTGGTGGTGGTGTTGTCCGCTGCTGTTGCTGTAACCATATGGCGACATGTCCATCTTTCTTTTAAGCTCCTGACCAGAACTCTGGTTTAACTCAGCTGGAGAGGGAGCATCTGGGCCAGGTCGGCCATGCTGCTGGTGGCGAATTCTGGCTACCTTTTGGCCATCTCTCTGTAAGGAGCAGCTACCTCCAGGACCATGGGCTGCTGCAGTGCCATTATGTTGCCCCATGTTTTTATTTCCAAGTGGCGAGGAGTTAGGCGGGGGTCCTTGATGGGAACAGTCTCTGTATGGAGAAGTGTTTACAGAATGAGGGACGGTGTGTCCCGTCTTAGGTCCCTGGGGAAGCGAGGATCTGAACACGTCCATGTCCACACCACTGTTTATACACTCAGCACTGCGTGAGCGCACAACTTGGTGCTGCTGTTGAGAATGTGGTGTCTGTTGTTGGGAAGGTGGAGGAAGTTGTGAGGGCTGAACGTGTTGGTGGTGGGACTGCATCCAGTCAGGGGCTTTCTCTGTCTTTCTGTATGGGTGCTGTTGCTGCTGCTGTTGTTGTTGCTGTTTTCTCTGCCAACTACCGTGGTGCCCACCAGCGTTCTTTTCTAATGCTTTGTCTTTGGCATTACTCCCTCCTCCTCCACTATCCACACCCTGGCAGTCAGGGTTGCCAAGCTGGAATGGCCCACTCGATTTGTCCCCTAGGTCTGCCACAGATGGTACAAATGTCGGCCCTGTGACTTTAGGCTCTCGTCCTACATTGACGGGGCCCCTCTCCTGTGAAGCAGGATTGGCTAGAGGAGCAGGTGGGGGTGGGCAGAAAAAGTCCGGATGGTGGTGTGTGTGGTGGGAATGGTGCGGGTGGTGCGGATGGCTGGGGTGGAGCTGAAGGCAGTGGAAGCCTCCTGGATGCGGATGCGTATGGGGATGAGCATGAGGATGGGGATGAGGGTGTGCACCTCCAGTACCAGTGCCCATGTGTAAGGGTGGGGGTACGGAGTAGGGCAGAGAGTGATGAAGCGGTGCCTGACCCCTTTCCAGGCAGTCTGAATGTTGTTCACTGATCCTCATCTCCCCACTTACCCCTTCTTTGGTGCAGCGACCACTGCCACTAGACCCCATGTGTCTGCCCTGGCTGCTCCCCCCACCCCCCATAGCACGGAGGGTTGTACCCTCCCC
>JAPMNP010019982.1:0-14816 GCA_029874935.1 Atherina boyeri | reverse complement strand
AGGGTTCTAAAGTATCCAGAACTTCTGTTTTTATTTTTATTGACCTATTTTGGCCATTTTTAGCAATTTCTTACACGGGCTACGGTTTCACATAATTGCAGTACCAGTTTCGGCCAGAATCTTACATATTGCACCTTTAAACAGAGGCAGCAGTGATGGAGCGTAACTCTGGGGGAAGATTATTCCACAATGTTGGACCCGCCACTGAAAAAGACCGGTAGCTATATAGCTACTGATACAGAATAGTTCCTTTTGGTAAGGCTATTTGGTGATAATGCATTAACACGTGAACAGTATAGATCTTGTAGATTGTTTGACATTTTAACTACATTTTGCATGAACCTCTATTTTCTAAATTTATTGTAGTTTAATCAACAGAAAATGTTATAGAACAAAAGTATAAATTAACATAAATGCCATTACTATACTAAATTTTGCATGACTGTCTTAACAGAGTCTTATTGCTGAACTGATGAGCCTATTTCTTGATCCCTGAAGACATTTATTGCAATATAAAAAAATATGACCAAGGCAGCTTTGTGAAACAGCTGCAAATCCTGTGTCAAGCAAGAATGGCAATGCCTTTAGTTTTCAAAACTGCAAATGGTTTGACATGCTCTCAGAAACACAGTTAAAACTATTCACCTATCAACTTTTGAAATCAGTAGCAAAATCAGACTATATGCTTCCAAAAACAATAGTATTTTTCATATCCATTGTTTTTGTTTTGAGTATCATGAATCAATATCAAGGATAGTGACTTGCAAGTGATTGCAGCTTTTTTTAGAAATAAATATTTCATAGTTCACTAATGTTTAAGGACATTTGGTTTTATTAAATGGCATCAGTTATTGTGTGCCACTTACAATACCAGTCAAAAGTTTAGTTTTTGTGTTATTTGTGTATTCAATTTTTTTAATTTGTTCTTTTTAGCTTTAACCATCTTGATCTTTGTGGAGTCAGAACTCCTAATTTGAACATTAAATTTGAATTGGACAGTTAAAGCTGATTTAAAGCTGATTGGTATAGTACAAGCAGTATATATTAAACTATTTGATTATGCTCAGAGGTGAGGTGACACCATGCTGATGAAATTTTGTTTTTCAATTCTTTTGAACAGAATTGACTATTTCTTTGGTTCACAGTCTATGATTACTTTCTATATTGTTCAGTATGTTATTTCCCAGGGGTTGCTTGTTGATTCTTTTTGCATGTTCCACCTTTTATTGTATTGTTCATACCCATACTTTTAAAAAGAAGAATAACGATATAAACTATTCTAAATTGTTTTCTAAAATGAGAGAATTTGTTAATTTTTTTCTTAATTTAGGTCTACGTGCAATAAGCCGTTGGTGTACCTGCCTAATAGGCTGTCTTTGTACTATGTAATTACATAGTACAAAGACAGCCTACAAATTGAACTAAAACTGCTGCAGAGGCCGATGAAGTTATGGACATGCATAACTGAGAAAGTATAAGGAGGTTTTGGGCAATTAAAAAAAAAAAACAAGAGTAGCTATTGTAATGAGTTTTACAATATGATAATTATTCTGTGTCTTGTTCTAGAAGACGCCCTGATACAATAAAACAAAACAAAAAACTGTAAGCAAAGGGATTCAAAACGACTCTTGAATGATGGCTTTTGTGAGTAGTGCTCTTTCCACTGATGCCATGTGGTGACAGCATTTCAATCTTCTCTGAGCAAAGTAGAAGTAAAACACAAGAATCAAAAGCCCTGCAGTGTACACACGACATTTCACTTAGACAGCGACACAAAAAAACACTGCTCATACTTGACATGAAAGCTTTTCACAGCCTGTCAAAATGACCCTTCAGCCATCTTTCCATTTCAGAATATTTATGATATTTTTACATTAGACTCGTTCTTGGCAGGTTAGTGTTCACAGATGTCTACACTGCTCAGATGGCTTGAGGGGGCAGGTACCATCTGAGCTGTGTCAGGGAGAGAAAGTCATTTTAACAGCACCTTACACTTAGCCTAACACATAATTTCATAGTACCAATGAATGTGTTAATGAGACAAAATGTCTTCGATAGAACAAATTTCGGCAGGAATCTGTTAATTATTCACTGGACCTGATAAGTTATCATGTTCATCTATTCAATTGGAAAGAGGTGTTAACAGACGCAGCATGTTGCATGATATCTCTGCTGTTTAATCTATGGTAGCTAGTGGATTATTGTTATTTTATTATTATTATTGCCCTAAAGTTTGAATCTGGCAAGCTTAGCCAGTAGACACAGCAATGCAAGGTTATAGGAAATATGACATTAGAGTGGGAGTGAGTTTTTCAGTCACAGTTGAGAAAATACAATGCTATTTTCTTTTTTACTCTTTTTTTCACAGCTGAAGTTATGAAAGTGATGAATAACGCTTTGTCACTGTGGATTTATTTCCTGTGTTTGGGTGCTGTGTTTGACTGACCGCGGCTCTGTGAAGGCAGCCCTTATGTCACACAAAGCAGAAATTACAGTTCTAACAGTGGAAAAGAATGCTGTGGTAATTTTGGTGTTTCTGGGTGACATGACAATGATTGAGCTAGTCTTCTGCCTCATTTGGCTGAAAAGGGGCTAGTTTGTAAGTCAGTGTGTGTACATTGGTTTCTTTGTGAACATTTAAACAGGCTGTACATGGCTAAGAAGACATGTTATATTTTATATTGTATTATTTGGCTTTGTGAATGATCTATCAGTAAAACATTTTTGGTTTTCTACATAGGTATTTGATGATTAATTTCCTGTGATTAATTTGTATTGATGACATTAGGTGGTATCTTCTGAATAATATTAGGAACCTAAATTAATATGATTGTGTCTTACCAAAATGAAAACAATTAATTTGTCATTTTTGTTACATCTATGATTCTCTATTTATTTACTGTTTAACTGTTTTAGTCGTGCAATACATCATAGGCTAGTTGTTTTGTGTTAGCAGACTGTTGTTGTAATAGCCTTAAGCTTGAATTTTTTTTAGATTTTACAATAATTTAAGTGATCCCATGTACCTTGCACCAATGAGCCCTTTTCATCTTACAGCCAGTATATGCTGATTAATGTGATACCTCATTTTAATAAATATACAGAATAATGTTTTATTATTCATCTTAGGAAAGGAGAATTACTGTATGTAAATCTGTATAATCCAAAAGTTTTAAAGAAAGCTTTCATAATTGGTGTTTATTGCCCATATCAATATCTTCTTTCACTGCATTTCAGACTTATATTTATATCCATAATTTATTATTACAAAAATGGAAATAATTGTATAATTTCTTCAGTGGTTTCAAGTTTGAAAAGACAAAATTTAAAAAAAAGTAAGAAATAAAAAAGTATATAGTATAGGCCTATAGTATAGTTTTTATTATTATTGTGTCTTGCATACACACTGTATGCCCAGCCCTAATCGGCTTCTAAGACACCAATAACATCAACAACAGGACCAGTTGCCGGACAGTAGGCACAATGTACAATACATAAACTTAGTAATATTTTTATCTAGAAAGTATGATAAGATTTTCTGCCTTAAGTGTATATTTCTCTGATGTGTCTCGGCTTCATGTTGGCTGTGCTTGTTGACACCCTTAAACTATTTTTCGTGATGTTCACAATCTATTATTGGCTCAGGCTGTAAGTGTTTTCTGTTCCATAACAAGATGAATCCCCAACATGGCATTAGGTTACCAGGCAACAGTGTACACTCCGCCACTTGGTTATAATTTTCTTTGTATAGTTATGATGTTTAATAGTAAGTGACTACATGGCAGCCTTCCAAATTTAACCACTGTTAGCAGAGCTTGTAGAGTTTGATGTATGTCAGGAGGCGTAGAGGCTACAGGGCTATATTTGGCTGCAATGTTCCCTTCAAAGAGATGACTTCTAGGTCTGGACTTGACATTTCTCTTAGACTGGAAAATATGGGTTTGGGTCAGTGAGTTTTGTTGGAGGAGGGGTGTTGTTGATGCCCCTAGAGGACAGTGCTGGTTTCTGTTCTGCAGTGGTTCATTGTTTGATAATCACACTTTATTACACACAAAAGTGACCAGGATTTTTTCAAAAAGATAATTTTTTTATATATTTATTTTTATTGGAAACCAGCATTCAAAGGCATCAATACAATACTTTAATTATACTCCAGCTGTTTTCCAGCCTTTTTCTTTTTTATATGGAACAAAAAGATGAATTTTTACTATGATCCACATTCATTTCCCATAACAAGAAGACAAATAGTTTTGTTCATTGTGTTCAAAAACAGTTTTTCATATTGCTGAAAAGGTAACATGCTGGAGAGATGAGCTTGAGTCATTACAAATGACAGAAGTTTGGTGTCATAGTACAGTGAAAATTCCTGAAGAGTTGTCAGCCTTGTCAATCTGACAGGGGCACAAATTCAATTGTCATGACATAAGATCACTTACCATGTAGGCATTATTTGCAAACTTCATAGTACATGCTTTTTCTTTTTCTTGATAACGTAAGTGATAATCATCATGTATACCTTGCAGTGTTGTAAAGTTCTGTTTTCGATTAGCCTCTTCTGTGTGTGCCGTATCTGTTTTGAGTTTAAACAGAATCATGTGGAGAGTAGTCCTGGGCTTTTTCCCAGCGTGTTGTCATGAAAATGAAATGGAGAGTCTTGTTCACACCTTTATTTATTTTGCTGTTCTTGGCTGCTGCTCCGGCATATTCAAGAGTGTTGCTGCGTAGCAGACACTATGCAGGCAAACCGAATGTAGCCCAGGTGCTACAAATCCATTAACTTAAATAAGGGTTTCTTCACTCACTTTCTCATTGTTTGTTGTTTCTGCTTTGTTTTAATTAGTATTTGTAAGTTCATGATTTTGGATCAACACATCTGAATTGCATTCACAGAAAATATTTAGATCAGCCCATACTACAACACAATGTATCCTAACTCGTGTTTGATCAAACATACAAACATCCAGCTTTCATGCACAGTGAAAAGTTGCAGGGTTTTTGGCTGATGGTTAATATTGTGGTAGGTAGTAGTGTATGAGAAATATTTTTCTGTCTCTATAGATAGTAATAGGAAGGTTGTTGTGGCCTGGGGGGGAGGAATCTGGCTCCTGTTGCAGCTGAGACACAAAGCTTGGTAGGTTTAGCCTGGTATTCTCACTGTTGTTCATCCAACCCCACTGTAGACCCCTGGACTCTCTTGGGGATCTTGCTTCCATTTGTTTTCACTTCCTGTCCAAATGGAGTTGGAGAGATGAATCAATCATGTCTTCAAGAGGCCTCTTGTGTGGATGAAAAATGGGGTGATTTAAAGCTTTTACCTCAAGTACTTAAGATAGATTAATACGATTTTCATCACTATACTACTTTTTTCTGGGCACATACATTTCTATTCTTTAAAATAAGTCACATATTATGTTTTGCTGTTTTATAGTGTTTGTTTTTACCTTATGTCTGTTGTATAGCTGTGCTTATTTACTTAAAGTAATTTGCTTGTCTGTCAGTATGCCTACTGACAGGTGCCATGGATGGATCCCTCACACTCTTAACTTGAGCCAGGTCTGACAAATCAGCATGGTGAAATAAGTGAAAGTGATAAATGAGAAATGCTTTAGAGCTCTTGGTATGCAAAGCCTGATGGACAGATTTTTACTTAAATGTTGTAGGGTGTGGCCGTTTCTGATGGCAGAAACAGACCAACCTTAGACTTCACAAGCCCATTAGTTGTCACTTCTTGCCATCTCATCATCCTCTGGGGCCCAGACTTTGCTGCCATGCTTCGTGCTAAACTCTTTGTTGTTGCCTTTCATCTGAAGGTATTCACCTCTTCTCTTAACCCATCCTGTGAGTTATAGAACAGCAGGAGGTCATGGCCCCTACCCTTCCCCACTCGGTGTGAAATGTGCAGAACAAACGGATCCAGGAATTACATAGAGATTGGACACACTGGCTGTATATCTAAGAGTAGAGCCTGCATTAAGGTCTCAGTGGCCAGATAGGTGTGAAAGGGTTACCAGTCCATCTGTTTCCAAAACAGAAAAATGTTCCCTGCTTTGAGGAGGCAACTTTAGAGCATACTCTAAATTCTCCTCTTTTTTCTTTCAGAATCATTATCTCTGTTGCTCACATGAATAAATGTTTCTCTATAAGACTTTTTCAAGCAACATTTTATTCCCTTCACAAGAAAAGTATGACAGTCATCCAGAAAATGGAGCTTTACTCACATCCTTTAGATGTATTAAGCATATGATTACTTAAAAGAATGTGCTGTCAAACACACCAAGGAAAGAATGAAGAAATGAATGCTTGAAGTTTTCTTTCTTGGTTTCACTTACCGTATCTGCTTTGCTCTCATAATAGTGGGAATCTCCATACTTTGTACTACAGAAAGAACCATCATCACATCTTTGTGTTTCAACAAAAAGCTTTAAGGAGGTCATAGAGCTGCAACAGTTATTTTTGCGGGGATGCCAGTGCTTTCCACATGTTTTATAAAAAGAGACAAAACTTGTTAGGCCCTGGCCCTGGGGTATTGGCATGACTGAGTTTAAAAGTTTGGTTCCTGGGTTTGGGATGAAACGCAGAAGTCAGGAATAGTGCAGTCACACCCAGCCCGATCATATTTCTTCTTGCTATTGTGCACATGTACATGGGTGTATGTGTTTGGATGTGTGTTTTATTACATGCATGAGTTTTTGTTTGCACTGTGAGTATCTTGGTTTGTATTGCTGTAATGTCTGGACCCTTTGTGCTGTCAGTGCCGTTACAATATTTTCTGTTCTAGGTACCTCAAACACAAAGTTTTCTATGCATCACATTATTTGTGTTTTGTTTCTTTTTTGCTTTTTGTCAAGAAAGGTTTAGAGTAATGTATACATTATCTTTTGCCATTTTTTCTTTCTTTTTCTTCCTGCAATACTTGTTCCTGTTTTTAATCAACCTGCAGAGTGCACTGTTGCTGAGGGATCCAATGGGGTTCTTAACCTGTCTGGAAAATGTGCCATAATTACAAGTCCTACTTTACAGCTACATTTGCCGTACAATCGAAACTCTGTTGTAACTCAAAAGTGATCGTTCGGATGAGGTTTGAATATTTGTAATATAATCAATATACAGCCTATTAAATGACAGAAACTACGACAAAGCATAATGATACAAATATAAACTATATACAAACAAGTTAAGGATTTAAAACCGAATGAGGATATTGAAAAAAAAAAGAATGAGCCATTGAATCAACTGTAGCTCATTAATTGCTTTTCTTCCAAATGAGTGCGATGACCCCTGAACCATATCCAGAGAGGAAATGGGGGCTTGGTGAGGAATAGAACATGTATTCAGAGTGTATTTCTAAGATTGTGTATCAGATCACATGTATTTTCAATTACATACACATGAAAACTAGTCATAGTTAATTTGTTTCAATATGGTGCCGAAAACATAAATGAGTATGGGGCTGTAATAAGATACAGAAAATGAAGGTCAACTCAGAAAAGCATTTAAAAATACATCTGGAGTCCCTCCAGCTTTTATGCATATGAAGCAGTCCAGACATTAACATTGTAACAGAGGTGGTGGGTGCACTGTGGGACATTTCCTGGTATGCATAACACTACCTTAATAATGAGAGGAAGAGCTATTTTTCAGAGGTATTGTTGTGTCAGAGACCTTTGAGGCACCACAGGAGGAGAGCACTGTTGCTATTCCGTGGTCAAGTAAAGAAGTGATGGCGTAGGTGGAAGTGGCTTAGACAATAAGCATCAGCCCACCCTTCCCATAGTAAACTTGATTTCCTGTGGCACTTTTTAGGTGGACCTTTAAAATCCATGAATGAAGTTTTCTTTTTTTGTCTTTAAATATCATTGACAAATCCTATCAAGCTGTATAGCTAATTACTTAGACAAAAACTGCAGTTTTTATGGTGTTATATTGTCAAGGCATGCTTTGAAAAGTGTGTAACATATATGATAAAATGTGTTTTATGAAAACCCATGGTGATAGCAAAAACATATACATTTTTTTATATTAAGTTGAGAGCAAAAAGGCAGGATGATATTATGATGTCCCACTCATAAATTAGCTTGAGCCAAGTCGGTTACACTAGCAGGAAGGATTGGAAGGATACGTCTGAACAGACAACCTTTTTTTTCTTTTTTTTCATATATCCCTGAGGGATTTTCTAAGGTCAGCTAAGCTTGGCTAGATTCCATCAAAGTCACATGTGTCTACTGGGGACTTGTGTTTGTATGATACAGATGCTTCATTTAATGTCTTTAGGCTTTTCCGTGATGTAGGTCTAAGAACATCTGCTTGCTGTGGTTGCAGGGTGAAAAGTCCTGCGTATTGTTCATTGGCTAAAAACCTACCAAAATACCAGCTGATGTCATAAACAATCTTTTAAAATGCTCTGATCAATGTAAACCTTTTTGGTTTGAGGATATTGTTTGAAAAACAGTGATTTGTGTTGCTTTGATAGGATATGCTGGAGAACAAGTACAAAGTAGAACATAAAGAGGGCTTGTCGTGAGTAAATCTAGGGTGGAAGTTGTACAACAGCAACATGGTCAATTTGATACAAACAGTGGATCAATGGTTTCCAGCAGAGATGAGCACATTGATCAGTAGAAATACTGAGAGCTGCCCTCTGTTTCCAGTTTGCCTTTGTGCTACACATGTATTTTTAGAAAGCCTATGGCAGCAGATGAAGGCATGTCATCAAGGACCTATTCAATGTTAGAAAGTAAACTGACCTCAAGGTCAGTTCATGATAAGTGGATGCTTATAAATGGTGTTTTTGCCTTTGGAACTCTGTTATCGTTCAGTCTGTTTCTCACATTTCTTAAAAAAGGTTTTTCATAGAGGTTATACTTTTGAGGGTTTCCATCAATTAATAACTCTACTTGAATAATCACAAGAAACAGAAAGGGGCACGGGCTGTGTTTGCATTGCAAGTTGCATTGCAAAACTTTGTTTGAAATGTTTAAAGATTCAATTCTGTATATGAATGCATTTTATGCTTTTCATGTTATTTGATCCAACCTGTTAAGTACAGCCTATATCACCCAGAAAGTCCAACAGGAAATTCCACAGGATGCCAGACAGAATAACTCAATAAAAAAAAGAGCACCTAAATCATTAGTGAGGAAACATGCTCACATAACTCACCCAGATGTACAAGCTAATTGGATTTTACCATCAAATCAACAGTCGTGGAGCCTTTGTGCTTTTATGAGTCCTAGCCACAAGGTAAAAGGAAAAGGGGGTGTTTGAAGAGAAAAAGCTTAAACTATGACTTTTAGTAGGTAGATTGACTGAGTTTGGTTGCTGCCTTAGAGTGCTGCCTTTCACATGCTGAGTCTGGCTTCATGCTATAAATTGATCTAAGATCTCCACCACAGTTTACAGCAGTGACTCATCAGGGGCTGATGTAAGTAAGATAGTGTGTACTGAGGTAATTGGTGTGGAGAGGTAATTTCCCTCCTGTACCAGGACTGCCCTCAGCTGTGAGGTGTCAACTAGAGAGACATTGCTCAAGGGACAGGGTGGTGCGGTTGAAGTGCATGGTAACTCTTGAGAAGCTGATGTTAGTACTATGCACTTCTTCTCTTGGGAATGAATGGAGAAATGAGCACCTGACAATGATCACATCCGCCACAGTCCTCCCGAGGTGAAATGATGAAATCTGCAGCGGGCAAGGGAGACAAGCAACTTTGAAGTTCAGACACCATGGAACAACAAAACATGACTGACTCATTCCTCCCACACATGGGCCATGCACTTTAAGAGGAACAAAAATCCTTTCTAGCTCAATCAATTTAGATAGAAGGTGTGGTATTTGTCCACCTCTAATATCTGTTGCAACACTTAAGTTCTGCTGTGGTCCCCTCCTTCAGTCTGCCTCCCTGCTGTGTTTCATCATCCACAATGTGTCACAAGGCAGCAGTGCCATGGTGATTAAGAGAACTTTGGGAGTTTGTTTAGAACTGGTACAGCAATTGTGGTAATTTAGGCTAATTTGGTTGTAAAAATACATTTCCAGTTATGACCACAGTTTCTCAATATTTTGTGGAGGGACTTGAAGCACTATTGAGGGATATATTTCTGTTGAATTTTTAGAATTTTGGGTTTGGTTTAAAACACAAACAACAACATGATAATGATTTGAAAGTACAGTAAAAATGTTTTGCTCTTCAAAACAAGCTATTATAGTCATTCTATATGGCTTCCATGTGCTGTTGTGGTGTTTCTTCTTTCTTCTTTAATATTCCCCAGCTCCATGTTGGCACTCTGGTTAGAAAACATATACACATACACAATCTCACATCAGATGTTTCAGAGTTAATGTTTGATATGAGGGAGGTGACAGACAGTGAAGCCCTGGCCCTGGAGTGCAGAGCAGAGTGGCTCTCCAGCAGGGACGCTGACGTTGAATGCTTTAATAGGACTAAAGTAGACAAAGGCCGCCAGTGACGCAGTAGGAGCTATAATGGGCTTGCCACATTGCAGGTTTACTGGACCCTGCTTATTGGGCAGAGCTATTTCCAATCCTACAATCCCTCATCAGCCTCAGGAAGCTAGTTATAAATAAAAAGTATAGGTTAATCGCAGCTAAGACAAATATCTGTCCAGTTTTTTAAGGAACATGTAGTATAGAGCATGGCTGAGGCTTTTCAAGAAGATATTTCAAGCACTAATTATTAATTTCTTTACAGTGTAAAATGCAGAAACTGCTTTATTTGTCAAATATTTGTACAGTGCGCACATTTTTCTAAGCAAGTAAGACAGTTCTACACTATGAATATAAATGAATGAAAAAAATAGAACCAAATTAAACAGGAATCATCAGAATTTGATTACAAAAGTATTCCCCTTGCAACATATTGGATTGCATTGTGTAACAGTGGAAAACCACAGGAACACTGCAAAGTTGCAGCATTTCAATTTTGACATTTGGTCAAAATGCAGACAAAATGACATTGCAGTACCATTTGAAATGGAGATCCCTTTGTCATGGTAATTGTCATTCATGTGACAGTATTAACTTCTTCTTTTGAGCAATTATGCCTCAGCCTACGATGAGGCCAACCTGCAGGGTCAGAGCTTGCCTGGTCTGACAGATACTGTGACAGATGGAGCTCTGGGTCTTTAGCCATCATTACTGTGGACTTGAGGGCTTGTTACCGCTCACACCGTCCTATCCAACTTGAAAGTAATTCATGAAGATCAGGAGTTTGTCAAATCTGGTTAACTATGATGTGCTACCAACCCATTTGCTATCACAAAATGATATATTTGTTAATAGCTTCTCACAATGTTTTGTTAATGTTTTTTTTATTTAGTAAAAAAGAAGATATTCATGTTTTTATCTGCTTTTTTTGTAATAATCAACAGATTGGTTTGGACTAAACATAAATGTATACAGAATCCCTGTTATTTGTAATCACAAAACACATATACATTGGCCTCAGTGTTATTTTGTTTCTGGGGCGAGCCTACAAGCTTTGCATTTCCTTCTCGGCTTCTTGGTTGTGCTGTGATAAAAGGATTGAGGGGTTAAATGTTTGTCCAGCTGAAACAACACAGTAAAACTCCTTCTCTGTGTCTCTGTAGCCCAGTCGTCAGAGCTCAGGACCTAAAAATAGCCGTGCTGGCTCCACGCCCCTGGCAGGGGGACAGGTCAAATTATGAAGGAAGATGAAAAATTTAAAGGCACAGGCTGCTTGGCCACAAACCCAGCTCCACATCAGTGGTCAGATAGAACATTTGACTTGGCTTTTATGGGATGGAGTCAGATTGTATTAACTGTGGACTTTGGTCTTGTGATATTAATTGAAAGAGCTCTGGTACAGGGCTATTTGGAGTAAAAAAAATAAATAAATCAGGTTTTAAGTTCTGTGTTTGTGTGGCTGGTAATGTTTTGTTGCAGTTTCTCAAATCCAGCATTAAACAGTATCAAGGCTATTCTAAAGGATTAGGATTTCTTGTCCTAAAGAGGTGTTCTTGACACAGTTTGAGAGGTTTATGTAATTACGATCATGTTGTAATGCCATCTTACTGTTGGCTTCCTTGGTGAGCTGAAAGCATGCTTCCTGAGAAGCCGTCTTGCCCTGGATACACACTGAACCTCATGCATATACTGAACTAATGCAGTGAGGTTACACCCTGCATCTTAAATGAACCCTGTGTTCATTTAGTGTCTTGCTTGTCTTAACACATTTTTTTATGTCACGCAGACAGATTATGCTTAAATGCTGTTCAGTTGTGTTTTTGCACCATTAATATTTCCTCTATTTTCAACAAAATCATTGTTTTTCTGAATCATGTAAAGGACAAAAACAAAACCACTGACATAACATGTAGATGCCAAGTTTGCGCGCCTCTTTTAGGTACATTTAGACAAAAGGGGTTCATTCCATCCATGTACCTGAGAGAACTAAATTAAGACATAAATAGAGTGAATGAGAGAAAATGCTTCAACAAATCAGAAAAGAAAAGAGAGATAGAGAGAGGAATCAAGCCTCCATCTGCAGAGAGGGAGTCAGGAGACATGCCTTCTGGCAGGAGCTGAAGAAGACAGCTGTGTTTGGTGTGGTATTTTTAAACGCATCAATGCTGCTCCAATCCCTGCGCCTCGCCTGACCTATTTTTAGCCAGGGCTGGCCATTGTTCTATTTCTGTCACCTGTGGGCCACGCAGTTGTTGATTCACATGCAAATGAAGCTTGCTCCCTCCCCGGTTTGCATTACTGCTTCTGCGAGGTGCTCAGCACACAGTGCACAGCTTTCCTCGCAACTCAGCTATACATTTTTCTCAGCCTCTCTCTGCTCAAACACTTTGCTAGAGAGAGAGAGAGAGAAAAAAGCATTGGCTAGAGAAAACAGGGAGAGAGGCAGACAAGAAAAGGAGCCGGACTTGCCATCTTCCCCAAACACCGTGTTAGTGTTTGGAGCAGACTAAAGCAGGGCACCCAGGAGAGTACTGTAGCAGCCCTGCAGAGCGTGTGTGCAGTTTGTGTTATTGCTCTACAGTCAGAGTAGTCCCTCAGAGGAGGAGGCAGAGGAAGGGAGAGAGTTGCCTGTTGTCGTGGTCTCTCCCCTGAGTGGCTAAGGGGTGGCTCTTGGTGACAGGAAACACAAGGCTTGCGATGAGACCTGAGCGCTGAGTGGAGTATGCTGCAGACGATTTACGAGGGCGAGTCAAGTTTCTCAACAACAGAGGGGCACGTTGGACACCAGCAGCTTCCCAACCAGAGCAAGATGCACAACGTGAACAACTCAGGTGATCTCATAGCCCGGTGTTTCTAATCCTCTTGAGGAATCTTTTATCTTTTCATTTTTCCCGTCTTTGCATTCCAGTCGCTGTCTCTCTTCTATCTCTGAATCTCTTCATACTTCTCTCCTGTCTTACATCCTCCGTGCCTCTTATGCACACATTCACTCGGATTCTCACTCACATACTCTTTGCGCTCCTTCTGTGTGAAAAGAGAACTCAAAGCTTCTCAGCACAGTAACGTGGTAGGACCAGGCAAGTCTTCCTGAATCAAGGTATTTATTCATGTATTACATGCTGTACTTATAGGGTTGTTAAAACCTGTGCTAAAAATTCTGGTGAATACAAAGAAAATGTTTTTGTGTTAAAAAGTGATCTTTACTTCTAGACTAAAATGAAAAAAATGTGTTAACATTATTCCCATGCTGTAGTTCCCTGAAATGAGTCACTCTGAACATTGGAGGGATTCAGTGTTTCGTGCAAGCTTCCATGTCAGCATGCACTTTTCAGGGAACAAGAAGAAGTATGACAGATACACTGAAGGGACATTTGAAAGGTTTGTCTCTGGACATTTACCACAGACACTGGGTGTTCTATTTTTGATCATCTGAGAATTGAACTGAAGAGTACATGGCTGACATCAGAATGAGTAACATCTATTCACTGTATTGACTCAAGATGAGTCACACTTTTGTTTTCTTGATTTTTTTTCTGAGTGTTGCTATTAATAAAACTAAAAACATCTTTAAAAATTTGTTCTGAGTGCAAACATTGTGCTCTATAAAAACATTGTCATGTCGGTTGCTTGGAAGCATGTGTTATGAAAAAGTCTTATAAATGGCCAATTCACAAAAAATATATACACTATGGTGTGCTAACAACATGAGGAGTGGCATGGTGTTGAAAATGAAGTCAGTTAGATAATGCTTTTAGTTTTAGATTTTTTAGCAGTTCAGCATTGTACATCTTAGAAATGACTAAAAACCAGTTGCATTAAAGAGTTCAGAGAAGCAAAACAGGAAACTGAAAACATCCAGAGGCAGTGGAATAAATGTTGAGAGATTAAAAAACAAGATTGGAGGGATGACACAGTCCTTGTCTGTCAATAGAGCAGGTTTTTTGATCAGGCTACATGAGCAAGATTTTCTACTCTTGTCTTGCAGCTTGTTAACCAAACAAGAGATATAGCGAGTGCCTGAATTCGGGCTCCTTGCTTATTCTGTGGGTCAGCTATTCTTAGGTGAGTTATTTTCAGCTTATGGCATTAGCCTGCTAAGATTAGGCGTCTGTGCGTTATCATTCCATCTCGGCATGCTCCTGATATAACAGCGGTTTGGAACAGATATTTATAGAGAATTCTGTCATTTGCCTGTTTAATTTGCTCTTTCCACTTTAGAATAAATCACCTGACAGTGACTAACATTGGCCGGGTTTCTCAGATTAAGAAGTTCTTTAGAGTTAAGAAGGCTCCAAACTTAAAGTACTACTTAGCTAAGAAGAGGTGGTAAGATAGGGGTGTTTCTCAGAATGCTTCTTTGGACTCATCTTAGTCT
>JAPMNP010016898.1:0-11055 GCA_029874935.1 Atherina boyeri | reverse complement strand
TATATATATTAGTCCTAAATAAACAAGACATAACTTTATCAGGGTTGAAGTACATGGATAAATAAACTCTCATGACATAATTAGATATAATTACTACAGACTCTGTTTAGTAAGGTTGCAAAAATCACCCCCCGTATATATTCATTAATATATATATATATATATATTTGTTATATATCTGATACAAATCTAGATGTCAACTAATTAAATCTGATGCTGAAAATAAGTAATTATGCTTTTATGAAAATATACCTTTTATATTCCAAATGCACCTGAGCTGGATTTTTAAAGCCGTAATCAGACAAGACCATCAAACCGCACCATGAATGCATCATGGTTAAAGGCACAGTTTCCTCTCCCTCTTCTGGTGGCTGTTTATCACACGACAACACATGTTGCACAGCTCATCAGAAGCACCTAATATTCCAACTTTAAGAGCTCTGTTGTCATTCTGTGTGAGAAGTAGTGGGATAGCAACAGCACCCCTTCTACAGACCCAGATTGAGGCTTTAAAAATCTAGATACAGTAGATCCTCCTAAAACTTAGAGAAACTCTCCCTCCAAGCATCCAGCTGTAGCGTGTTGCATCTAAATGCTCTCCAAATCTGTTTTTTTTTAATATGGTCATCTCACTATTGCACTGCACTGTAAAGTCCCACTGTAGTGAGTTTCCACAAAGATAACTTAATCAGTGTTTTAGGAGAACAATGGGAGGGACATCTGAGTGTGGAGCTGTCACACACATAAATCCCTTCATGAGATGATCTTTTTTCACTGGAGAAATAAATCATGCAAGGGTGAAGGATGATGTTCTACTGCTGGGGCAGAGTGTCTGGCTTTAGATTTGATAAGTAATCTCACTAATAAGTCCAGGACAGAATAGAAAACTAATGAGGAAAAAATAAATATTCTACTTTCGGGGTAGAGGGTGGTAACAAAGTGCAAACAGACACTTAAAAAGAGAACTCCTTAAGATGAAAACTTCTATGTGTCGACATGTAAAAGCATCATCTTAAGAGCTTTGATAATCCACTTGTTCCAGCTGAGAGCGATGTGGCCTTGTGATGAAGGCCCAGCACCTCAGACTCCTTAGATCCTGCAGAGGATCGTCAGATCAGGGCAGCCTCCGCTTGTGGTTTCGCGCTCTGGCGACGTGCAGGCCGGCTTCCTGAGAACAGGTGGCTTCACATCAAAAGTCAGTTCATTGAAAGCAGTTTCACGCTTTCAGGCATTTTCGCTGCAGAGCTTCCTGTAAAGTTTGACTTCCGAAAGCTGCAGTGTGTTGCCACCTGCCGGGCTGCGTCACAGAAATGGATCTCAGAGCTCTGACAAAGTTTTCAGTGCTACCGAGTCAGCATATTCCTGAAGTCTGAAACGCTGCCAGTCTGGTTTTGGGAATGTTGGTATTGCCTTTGCTGCTGTTGCGGCTGTTGCTGCTGTGTTAGTGGCAGCTGCGGCTGTGTTTGTGGCTGCTGTTGCTGCTGTATGTATCCCACTGTGTTTTGCTGTTGGACATTGGTGGTGTGTAAGAAAGTTGGAGCAGACCCACTGTGTACAAGTCCTTGACTCATCTGCAAACAAAAAAAGATAGCATCATGTACACAAACTGACAGAGATTCTCAAAGTTTTATCTGTGAAATCTAATCCTTGACTGATACTCATCCCTTACAGTGTCTATTTAGATGTGTTGCCATGGTAACTGGTAGGGGTGCGATATGTATCGTAATACAAGGACAACGATACGATATATCTCAATATATTGCTATATAATGCAATACTATAAACAAGATGATATATTGCAATTTTTAGCACATCTTTGCAAATTAAACAACATACTGACTTGCTATTTTGGCTGAACAAGATGAGGTTGCTGGTTGTTTCAAAAAGTTAATTTCTTCAATTTGTCTTTTGAGAAGCTTCAACCTGTTTCAAGTTAGCCATCATGGTCTTTAGCCACATGTGCCGCAGATTTTACAGACTTCATAACTCTTGTCACAGTTTTTACTGCTTTCCTTTGTTTAGAATCCAAAATGTGTCCCGACATCCACTTTTTAGCTACTGGGAGGGGCTGCATCATCCCATTTTCAATCATTGGTGAGCTGTGCAAAGTTAAGATGATTTTCTACAAATCGGTGTTAACGGAATGAGATATCGTGACATTTTGTTTTTCTATTGGAATGACTGCTTCCAACTAGTGAGTTTTTTAAATGCAAAACAGAAATGATCATGTATGAGTGAATAAAAAGCCAGAGAACAAACCATCTTCTTGACGTACCTGAAAGAATTGCTGGGGTTGCTGGAGCTGTAGGGAGTGCTGAGAGGCCTGAGGCTGACTGTGATAGGCGGACTGGGACTGGTGTGTGATGAAGGTGTTGTGTGGGATCATTATGGGGGACGTGAAGACCGGAGAAGGGACGAGGACTGCGTTACAGTTGACCTGCTGCATGGAGAAGGATGGACCAATGATCTGCTGATCCAAGCTGTATCTGTAAGGAGGAAACGATGAAGAACTCAGACACGGGATGAAACATACATAGACCAACAACAAGTATGGACACTGGCTGCTTACAGGGTTTGGGAGATGCCCATGTTGCACTGGGAAGGCTGTGTGGTGACGCTGCTAGTGGGAACTAACGTCTGTGTGGGTTGGTTGAGGAGCATTCTGAAGGAAGGAGAATCCGTCAGTGGAAGAACGTTATGTGTGCATGACGAGTAGTACATTTGTGTTTACGGGCTCTCACCTCAACTGTCCATCCTGGTTGAACTGGTTGTCAGTGTGTCTTTGGTTTGCATCCTGCTGAGGCCTTGTGTTAGTCTGAGAGAACATCATAGGATTGCTGTAGAAGGGCATCGTCAGACTTGTGTTTGTCTGCACGGGCAAACTCACCGACTGTGCCTGCCCGCTTCGTGCAATCCTCTGCTGGACCTATGAGACAGTAAACAAAACACCAAGTCACTCTACTGGTGGAAAAAAAGGTACTACAAGTTTTCCCTGCCGTAAAAAGTTTAAAAAAATTATCAATAACATTGTCATTCAGTAAAATATCACATATAGGTTGATGACAAATTACATGTTTTTTAACTGATTTTGATTTTGATTTTAGTAATTTTTTACAAAAATTTATATTGAAAATCTTACATTTTGCTTTTAAACCTACAAAAAAAAATCCAAAATGCAACAAACAACTTGCAGTGGAAGTAAACACAGCTTTATATGATTGATTATTCCATAAAAAGAAGCATTAATCATCTTGAAAATTTAGGATAGAAGTTTCTTTTTCCAACAACAAGAGTAAGAACAAAATGTGCTTTCACGTCAATCTCCACTAGTCTTCAACAACACCCGAAAAAGCAGCTGGGTTTGTCCCTTTTCACCTATTTTGTTGAAAATCAACATTGTATATGTTGCACAGCCGCACTCTGCTTTGCTCTGCCATGTTTCCTTGTTCACTCGTTTAGCTCCACTGTGTTGTACGGGTGGAGCAGTTAAATTACATCATTGCAGCCGAAATGTGTCATCATGATATCACGATATCATTTTCTACGAACGGCATGATATTGCCCACCCCTAGTTTAGAATTTAGTGACATTAAGCAGATTGCAACCAACTGAAAAGCTCCTCTCTCAGCTTTGTACCTGTGTTGATGGTGAGCTGTTCTCTCTCAGGGCAGTGTGGGGGGATGAACTGTGCTCCCCGCAGGCAGCTGATTTGGGGTGCTCTGAGAGCTGCCTGATGACACCTGACTGGCTCTGCTGGGCTGGCCTTCCTGGGCCCTGCTGCTGAGGCTGCTGCTGGGCTTGATTGAAGTCATTGTGGATCGGCTGTTGTAACAACATCTAACATAAAGAAACATAAAAATATGAATTATTATTAGTTAAAAATATAACTTTTTTTGGTTAATTCAACTTTTGTGAACCATTCCCATAGCACCCCAAAGTTTCTTCTCTATGCAGGCTACCTGGGCCATGCAGTGGCTAGTATTAACCTCTAGGTGGGGACATTACATTATTACTGACAAGGATTTGCAATTGTAACCTTTTTCTTTTTAGCTGATATTTCTTTTCTCTTTTTTTTGTCCAATACACAAAGCAACATTATGTCTTCTCTCTTTTGAATTTAAAGAAAAAGAATACCGTAATAATTAATTTCCACTGAAGAACAAATTAACTGAGTAGTTTACTGTTTTGCTACCTGTAGATTAGCAAGGTGAAGCTTCTCCTTAATGTCGTGCAGTTCCCGTTGCTGAGTCTTAATGTCGGCCTGCAGAATGCGCGTCCTCTCCTCCAGCTGTTCCTTCAGCTGGTTCATCACACTGAGCTGTGGTTGCTGCAGCTGATACATGGAGGATTGCGGCTGCTGTGAGGGTTGTTGCTGTAAAGAGTGAAGTTGAAAACAGACAAATGAGAATTTTCTTTGCACTTCATCACCTTTGCTCAAAAGAACCCACAGATGTAACTATAATCGGCATAAGTAATGTGCTGGTTCATTCTTTATGCTAAAAGCACATCAGTCTTCAAAAATATTCTGCAAAATAGAATTTACAATTTAAAAAATATATATGGATGACCTGTTCCTCTAAGAAATACACAATTTGTTCCAAATCTACAATGCAAACTAAATAATTAAGAAGGCATTTTATTTTTATGCGTCTTTCACAGTGTTTGTTTTTATTTATAGCCTTTAACCAGGCCAAAAGGCTCCACACAAAACAAACACACCAAAACAGTCATAACAGTCAGATATTGTACACAAACAGAAGAAAGGAAGAAAACAGGCAACAACAGAGCAAGTCTAAAGACTAACCATGGTGGAGTGTTTGCTGCAGGTAGGAGAAAGGGGGAGGCTCATTTGGGGAACAAGGTCAAAGGAATTTTGTCTTTGTGCCAAATTCTACATGGAAAAAGGAGAATGTTTTACAATTTAGCACCACTAACTATTTTATCTCCATTGATAGAGAAATGCACCAAAACATGGGGTATAAACTGACCTTTGAACCACCGGGTTGGAGTCTTGCAGGTGTCTTCTCCGGCCCAATGGAAGCAGACTGCCATGATGGTGTGCAAGCCTCTGTGTAGGAGTTCACTGCTGCAAATGAGAAAGGTCACTTTTAAACATACACTGACTGAGGGTGTGCTTCAGTTTGATCATTGTGGTTTTTCTCTGTTTACTGAGAGTTATCTACCACAAAGGTAAAAGTATTGTTAACATATTCTTATGTGATTTATTCAAGAGCTGCTTTTTTGGGAGATTATTTTCATCATCTTTTCTTTCTTTTTTTTCTTAAATGTCCATCATGGGGTTGGTGATTTTTTTTTCTTCCAACATGCAGACTGGACAAATGAGTGTCCATCAAAGTAGAGTAATAACTTTCAATTTTGTTGTTTTCAGACCGAGCTGATGCAGACTCCTCGCTTCATCAATTCTTAAAGGAGCCAAAAAACACTTAATGCATCTATACTGCCTGCATTTAACTAAGCAAATTATATGGGGATAATCCAGTTGGTCAATTCTAGGTTCAAAAAACTTATGTCCTCCAAAAAAGAAAGGAGGTTAACTGAGTACCTTTTTATGTTAAATGGCCAGGTTTTTCCATAAACACTTTATTTTTTTCCCCCCTTATGACACAGGCATATTCCAAGTTAGCTGCCAGGATTAATCAGGCCCAAATAATGAAAGAAGTACAGGGAGCATGAGACACCATTTTTTTTAACCACAGACTCTAGACATAGACTCTACAGAGAATCTTTGGAATTTGCTGAGAAAACTTTATGCGGGAGTTCAGTTCTACCATCATCAATAAAAATTAATGCAACTCTGGATGGAAATATCATGACATAAACTCACTGTCTCTTCTTGGCCATCAGTGTATTTCCTCTTGGAAACATCCAATATATGTTAAGAGACTGATACGCAAAAGCAATTGAATACCTACTTAAGTCTGAGTAACTTTAGCAAAAAATAGGTAGTCTCTCTTTAAAAAGGAGAAACTTTCTCCTAAGTGGTAACTTGCTGACACAAAGTCATACAAACTTATGGAATTAATTTCCTCTTGAGTTATACAACAACACTGCTGATTCACAAGCCATTGATTGCCACGTCATTCTGTCTCTGTATTGAACACGCAAATTTAAATTCACTGAAAGTTTTTCATTGTTGCCCAAACAAATTGAGGAGACAGGGGAAAAAAATCATCTGTAAAAGCTTGTTCTGATGGAGGCAGTTCTATGGATATTTGTTGGAAAAATAATCAAAGTGTAATTTTGTGTGTGAAAGATTATAGCACATTGTTTGCTTTTTATAAACTGTGACTATAATAAATCTGCCAATGCTGCAGCGTCCTCTTGAATAAATATGCAGATATTTGTTTTAGTGCACCGAATGGTGGGTGGAAGAGCAGCTAGTTAGAGAGACTGGGGCCTCAAACTAACAGAGCTAAAGTTAGCTTTGGAAAACTTTCATCATAGATGTGGAGTCACCCACATATATAGGTAGGTGTTCTATCGACACCTTGCAGGGGCTTTACTGCTGATCACCAAGTCTTCTAAGATTATATAACAAACTTCATGGGAAATTATTCAGAATTTAAATACAGACCCAGAACATTATCACTGAAGTCAGTCTGTGACAAAAAATAACACACAATCCCTTTTTTGAAACTAAATTTCACAAACAGGTCCTCCACCCATACATGAGCAGGACTTCTTTACATAATGACCTGCTGCTGAGTGACTTAGCACTTTAGGGAGCAGAGGATGACTCACAAGCAGAGTCTGACAGCGCCGTGTGGGAGGACTTCCGGGAGCTGTGGGAGGACACAGAACGTGCACTGCTGTTTCTGTCCTGTGGAGCGTCCAGAGTGGAGCAGATGTCCAAGTACAACTCCTGAGCCTGGGACACAGAATTAAGTTCAGGATCAAGGATCAGATTGGAACCTCAAAATGTTGCATGTCATACGGAAAGTTGTAGGGCTCCAGACTCTTTACCTTCACAGAGGATGGTGCTATCTCTGGTGGAGACAGCTCTTCAAGTCCAAAAGCTCTCCTCCGTTCAGCTCGAACTTCAGCGTAACTAAACAACACACATCAAGAGTTGTGTGACGTGTATTTCTAATCCAAAAACTGTTATTGTTTATACACTCATCCCTAATAATCTCCCCTGAGCAAAAAAAAATGTCATGGGAGAGTAATCAGACCTACCTAACAACAGTGTGAGTGCAGACAATGAACTCAGGTTTGGAGTTCCACTGATGGTAAGTAATGTAGTAGTGGGTCTGCAGCCAAATCCACTGCTGTCCTTTGGTCAGGAATCGATAATAGCAGGATTTACCTTTTCCACACTGCATTACTAAAGAGACAGCAAATAAAGTTCAATTTGGTGCTACGTTCAGAAAATGCAGACACAATTTCCATATGTTAGAGGAGTAAGGCAAAAGGTTGCTTACATTGCTTGTGACACTGAGCTATGAGCTCCAAGTCATCCACATGATAGTAGTCATACCCAGATGTTCCAAGAACTTCAAAGGGTAAATAGCCTATGATTGGTGAAGCTCTGAAATATATATATAAAAAAAACATATATAGTAAACATATAAAATGATTAACAGTTTATATTCAAAAAC
Organism: Atherina boyeri; assembly: GCA_029874935.1. Classification (NCBI taxonomy): domain Eukaryota; kingdom Metazoa; phylum Chordata; class Actinopteri; order Atheriniformes; family Atherinidae; genus Atherina; species Atherina boyeri. The sequence continues at coordinate 3,436 of JAPMNP010016898.1, read as the reverse complement.
CTAAGTGATGATGGTAATAGCACTGTACCTGTGATCTAGAAACAGGAACTTCCATTCAAGGCTGTGTCTGGAAGTGAATTCATCACAGGGATCTTCCACGTTACACAAATCCTAAAACAAAACACAGAGTGTAAACAGTACACATCAAGATTTCCCAGCAGGGTAAGAAATCAAACTAAACATGCTTTATTTTTTCTAAGTTTGTATTTACAAAAATGAATAAATGAATAGAAATAAATAAATTGAAAAAACATTGCTACAACAAAAAACGTAAAAGGTCGTTCCAGCAGCATGTGTCCAAATTTTAATCACAATCGTTCTATTTCATCATAAATAATCTGAAAATAGGGCTTTAAGTGTAAAATACCAAACTTGTCCTTTAATACTACAAGCACAGAGTGCTGCTTTAGCATTAAATATTTGGTAGCAATGCCTTTTTTTTGTTCCTATTTAACCACCTTATGATCATATTTGTCTGTCACAGTCAGACAGCTTGAATTTTCTGAATATTTCCAAATAGATGTAACCTTGAACATGGAGGCATATTGTAAACAAAAGCAGTTGACAACTGAAATGAGTCTGTGGGATAAGAAAAAAATAAATGCAATTTGCAAAGATTTTTTTTTGTGCCTGACAGCCTGAAGAGAAAAATGTCCCATTATATTTGATCAAGAAGTCTTTACTCCAGTAATTCCATCTGGTAAATCATGAAAAATAAATAGTGAAGAAGGTTTTAAGCCTGTCCAATAGATCTGGTTCTCCTGAACTGACTAATTTAATGGAAGGTGTCCCCCTATATAAATAATTCATTTTATGCACTGTTGAATACTAGGAAGTTAAACTGGGCTTAGCCATCAGTGGGAATGAAATGATGTATGAAATTGACACTTTCCTGTTATGTTTATGAAGGACAGGGATTACTAATAAAATTTTGATTTGTGTTAATCTCAGGTTCTACAAGTGCAGGTTTCAATACGTGGAGTACCACTGAGATCAGATTCCTAAAGATGTAATCAGCTGAAACACAGATAGGGCTCCACATTGAACCTATGTGCCACAAGAAACAGACACAATGGAGTATGTATGGACTAAAATATTCAGTCATCCCTCCGACAACATTCCTCTTGTGCCATTGGTCCAGTCAGTGTGATTGTTGCCATGCAGACCGTGACTGTTCTCAGCAGCACCAAATGTTTTATTCCTTTGGAAGCAACAGAAGCGTGCAAAACAAACCAAGAACCAGAGTCACAAGTTTAACAATTAAGCTGCTCTTACCTTTAGAAACTGAGGAGTGACTAATCGTACAGTGGCAATGAGGCAGACCTGCTCCTCCAACGATGACTGCAGACTCCTTGGTAACGTCAATTCAAGCCCGTTACAAGAAGACGTAGGCACTGCGTGAAAAAGATCATCTTCATTTTTTCAATGCCATTTAAATAAGCAAAAATAAAAAAATGTGATTTGGCAGTATGTTTTGTTTTTTTTTTAAACAAAAAAAATTCTTACCATTGTTATGAAATTTAAAATCTCCAACAAACTTGACATATTCATATACCGGTGGCTCCTTTGGGTTCATGTTACCTCTGGCTAGATGACAGCAAAATTCAATATGTGCCTCGCCTTGGAGAAGAAAAAAAAAAAAAAGAAGGCATTTTTGGTGTTACAACCTATCGTAACACATTGCACATGAATTTGCATCAACATATATATTTTAAAGCATTTTTTTTTATTGGGCTTATCGTAACTCAACTGTTAGAAGTAAAAAGTTGAAATGAAAATTAACTCATTAATGCAAGAAGGATAATCTGTGGAATTGAAGTGTTAATTTTCTAACGCATTAACAATTATGTTATTACTCATGCCGTAATTAAACACCAATGCATGTTATCTTGGGGGTCGTGGCACAAAAAGGTTGAGAGTCACTGCAATCTGCTAAGCATTAAAATATTGAGAAAAAGGCTGTGGCATAGGTTTATATTTTAGCAAGGCCAATACATCTTTTACAGCCACTGGGGGATTCATGTTGTACTCTGATTCATATCAAGCCCACTTTAAACTATAGCTGCTTTCTAATATTACAGGTTGAAAAAGGCACTTCTACTAATACAGCACAGTGACCTCAGCCCCTGCATTTCCTGAAAAAATTGCTGTCAGAATGATCTATTCAATATAAAAGTTTCCAAGTGGAGGAGATGAAGGATATACTTGAAAATTCCCATAATTTTTGCTGGCAAACCAGGGCTCAGCTGTTAAAAAGCAGATTCCTGTTTGTGTAAATGGATATTCAAAAGAGATGATGACCACTCCAGATATGGCTTTGTGATAGTTTTCTATTTAGGTCTCTCACATTTGCCCATGACACCGGTGACTCACCCTCTGCTTTACCCAGAGAAGCCCAACAGAAACACAGGATTAAGGTCAAAGTCTTGAGCCTCCCATACTACATTGCTTTGGATTACTGTGTTAACATAACAGTGATTTGAAGTCTTAACTATGATACTAAGCTAGCTCCTATTATTAGCTAAATGTCTAATTATAGTTACACACTAATCAGCAATCCAATAAACTACAGACATCAAAGCAGTAATTTGCTCTCTATATAAAGAGTTTAGTCGGGACATTCTTTGGAGATGGTGTGAGACAAATGTGGGGATATCAAGAGTCAAGTAGTGTTGACTTTACTTCACATACAAACAGAAAATTAAAGAAACTGCTTGAGCTACAAGTCACAGCTAATACAGAGGTTTATATGCTTGGTATTTCTCCCCGTCATAGTTTTTGATCCCAAAAAAATAAATAGATAAATAAATAATGGAGACAGTCTACAGGTTTTAACCTTTCCACTTCTGTTGTGCTTCAACATGACCCAGACATGGTGCGTGCAGGGAGGCCGCTCAGCAGGGATACTCACTGTCAAGGAAGTCAGTGGCAACGGGGTCAGTCATCAGCATGTGGGATGATAGCAGCTTATACACCTCTCCGTGTTCCCGCTCCGGGAGGAAATTCAAGATATTTTGGTCCACCATATCTGACTGATGCAAAAACAGAGATGAATGACAGTCAGTCTTTGTAACACCATCATTACACAGTGGTTAGCATTCCATTATTTAAGAAATGAGAAGCTACTCATTGCATCAATTGGGGTTAACTAACTTGTTGCTAGCTGAAAGATAATAACCCATGCAATAATTATCCAATAGGGAGGCTTGTACCTATTTGCTTAGTTAAATCCAAGTCATTATAAGACGTTGTCATTCAGTTTTATAAACTTCATTTCATTTGTTAATATGCATTCATTATTCCAGTCTAGCAACACATTCCCAAAAAAGCTGCTTTAAAGGGATAGTTCACCTATTTAAGACATGAAGTTAAATGCAATCCTTACCAGCAGTATAGTGCATACACATCGACCCACTCTGTGATCACCTCCCTGGTC
>JAPMNP010016348.1:0-18600 GCA_029874935.1 Atherina boyeri | reverse complement strand
GGCCCATAATGTGCCCAAAAGACCCCCTCCCAAAAAAGACCCAATTACACTACCAGCACTGATCTATGGCAGGATGGATCCATGCTTTCATGTTGTTTCCACCAAATTCTGACCCTACCTGAATGTTGCAGCTGAGATGGAGACTCAGAATAGGCAACATTTTTATATTTTCGATTGTTCAGTTTTAGTTATTCTGTGTGAAATATAAACTGTTGAACCTGTTATTTCCTGTTCTTAGCTGACAGGCGTGGTCTTCTGCTGCTTTAGTCATTCTGCATAAAGATTGGACATTTTGTGCATTCTGGGATAGTGTCCCATAGTTGTAACCAGTGGCTATCTGACTTCCTGTTGCCTTTCTATCATCTCCATTCAATCCATTCTTTCTTGACCTCTGACATCAACAAGACATTTTGGTTCAGACAACTGCTGCTCTCTGGATATTTTCTGTGTTTCAGGCCATCCTCTGTAAACACTAGAGGTGGCTGTGTGAGAAAACCCCAGTAGATCAGTTGTTTCTGAAATACTCTGACCAACAGGGAATAGCATTTTCAAAGTCATTTAAAGGTAGGGTCCAGGTTTCTGGAAAAACAGCTTGAGCAAGCAAAATTTTGAAAATAAACAATTCAGAAGACCAAACCCCTTTCTTCAGACTTCCCCCCGAAACCACGCCTCCAGAGTACAGGAACACGCAATGCTTGGACACATCTGGGGGAGGGACCAATGCCAACTGTTTTTGATTGACATATCACCATTAAATTAATTAGACGGGACGGTCAAATGATTGGATGGTGTTTTTCCAGTCCTGTACGCTCACCAGGTGACTCATTTGTTTTATTTTTGTTATAGAGCATCTAATTAATTAGTTACAATCGGGTGTTGAAGAGGAATTAAATCAATATCATAAGAAGTGCTCTAGAAAAACATCCTGGACCCTGCCTTTAAATCTCCTTTCTTCCTCACTCTGAGGCTCAGTTTTTTTTTTTTTTTTCTGAGGCTCAGTTTAAACTTCAGCAAGTCTACTTTGAGCATATCCATCTATCCATTGTCTGTACCGTCTTTTTCCAGGTCATGATGTACTGTATGTATCCAAGCTGCTTCTTGACCATGTCTACATGCTGAAATGCATTTAGTTGCTGCCATGTGATTGGCTGGTGAACTATTTGTGAAACAAAGCAATTGAACAGATGTACCTAATAAATTGGCCAGCGAGTGTTTGTAAACTGATGTGCTTCTTGACACGACTGTGCACGTCCGAGTTTAATCAGGATTATATCTACCTGAAGTAAGGATTAGCTTTATTCCACATTATTTCTTTGGAGGCCCCCCCATCCTTCTGCTGTACTTTACACTCGGTTTCCTTTGCAACCGTCGCTCCCCTGCTGACCTAGTCTCATTGTGGGATGATATAAAATAGGTCCCCTGCCAGTGCAGCAGAGCAAAAATCATCCTGGTGGCAAAATCCAGGCACATAAAATCTGTGAAGCCACCACTCTGCCTAAAGTAAAGCAGTAAAATGACAAAGTCGTTTCTATTTCAACTTTTATGTATATATTTATCCATGTATTTAAGCGTTTTACTTATTTAGGACCACTCTTCTGTATGAAATTAAATGAAAAAAGACAAATACACATTTAGATTTTAATGTAGTTTAATTGATGATCACCAGGCTGTTTCCCTTTTACAATGAATCTGCAGTAGTTCTAGTTTTACCAGTAAGATTTAAAGAGACAGAGAAGAGATACTGTATATTGCCAGAAAAAGAAAAAACATAATAAAGATTAATACAATGCAAAAAAGGAAAAAGAGAGAAAGAGAGAATCAAACAGAACTACCAATACAGCGTCTTGTCAACAACATGTTATAGTGCAAACAAAGAAAGCACAGCCCAGTATTATATTACTGTAGTTCATGTCAGTACCAGTTAAGACAATTAGCATTTTTCAAATATACCTCTTTAAAATAGCATTGTATTTTTTCATATTATTATTTCCATGTTAAACAATTACATTCAGGATTATAACTAAATAAATCACATGCAGAAAGATAAGATGGAAAGATGACACCATATGGTGACTGTGATCAAATGATATCTTCATCTTTGTTGCAGGTATGGAGATGAAATTTAACTGAAATATGCTTCTTTTTTTCTTTCTGTAGCTTTTTTTGTGTGTAGTTTCAGCAGTTTTGATAATCTTGTCACTAAAGTCTGCTAGACTAAACAGATGTCACAGGAAGGGGAGTTTCTTATTTGTCAGAATCGTTCTTTTCCAGAGCGATATGATCAAATCTGTGTCCAGTCCGTGAGTATACTTATAGCATTTGTTTAGTTTTTAGTGATGGTATTTGCATCTGCATGTGTTTCAAGTCATATTCAGGAAAAAGGAAAAAGTTGGAGCTGCAGTTGGTACCGTTTCAGTCATACTGTTTTTGTCTTTGTCGTGGATCTTGGTAGTATTGAGGGGAAAAAAATCTGTTTCTTTGGAACAGATCAGAGACTACAATGATAGTCAAAACAGAAAAGTTTCTGCACACCTTCTGATCACATTTGCATTTACTTCTGAGTTGGTGTGAATTTTTTTTTTTGTGTTTTTGTGTGTTGTTTTAATCCAGCAGCATTCATATGGTCATTACCAAATCTACATTCAGAAAAATAGATCTCCTGTATAGTGCATTCAGCTACTGTAAAGTCATACAGTTCAGTACTTAGTGAATCACAGCGTTCATATTAACGCCTCAAAAATCTTGAGGCCATCTATTTGGAATATGCCAACTTAAAAAAATTAGCACAGCAAATCCGACCATCCATTAAACTGGATCCGCACATTCAAAAAACATTTTCCTGTCCTAAACCCATCACATAAAACAATGAAAACGAAGTGAAAGGACTTTTTGCTTGAGACATTCAGACACGAACCGGTTTGAAAAGAGTCCTTTCTTAACCTTCTCTGTGCCCTTCAGTTAATAAGCTCCTCCCGGTCACAGATGTATGTTTACTTGTGCGTAAACAGCTGTTCAATATACAACCTGCATCAACTCTGATTCTACAACAAGCTATGTCCGCCCCCAAAACATCACATGCAGCGCATGAAAGAAAATGACTGAGAGAAGAATGGTCAAAACAACACTCGGTAATCTTGTGTGTCAGCCATCTTTGATTTGAAACTGAGGGGGAGCAGGGAGAGCAGAGAGGCTTTGGATTATGAGGTATAAATGGGTGTTACGAGCAGCTTTTTAAAGGAAACAAAAAAAAAGAAAAATGAAATTGGCACTGGTACCTGGCGAAGATGAGGTGGCAACATTGTGGAGTTTGAACTGAGTGATTCAGGCTAAATTAAACATCTGTCCTGCTTTAAGCTGGCGACATCCTGACAATCTATATGTTGCTAAAACAAGAAAAAAAAGTGTCATCATCAGATAAGAAAGCCTGCCCTGCCTCGCTCAACCTGGTCTGCCCCCTGGTTTCATATCAGTCTTCAAAAACAGAAAAATCAAAACAAAAGTCAAAAGCATGGAAGCAGCAATCTAGGCGGAGAGGTCAATCTTATTATTTTTCAGAGTATAATGAATAAAGAAACGCTCACGAAACAAAATGTTTAAAAACTAATTGTAAATGGCAAAAAAAACAAAACAGAAAACAAACAGAATCAACAGAAAATGTGCATATAAATCAAGAAATGAAAACGAGGCCTGATGTAAAGTGAAAATGTGAGCTGTTTTTAAGACTGGCTGGAGACAGGCAGAAAGACCTTCACTCTGAACCCATTGAAAATTCACTCGCCTGCAGAGATAAACCCTGTTTCATTATAAAAGCAGCTACTCAGTGTGTATCCTATACACACACACACATAGAACTACCAAAACACTCTTATTCTTTAAAGAGAATCCTGTGCAACCTTAATCAAAACATTCATGCTCAGTCTAAATATATTTCTCTGGAATTAATATCAGGTGATATTGGGTAATTGTTTTTATATTAAGATCTCATTTTTTCTTGTTCTTCTTTGTAGAACTTCTTGTAAATATTCTATGTTTCTACAAATGAGAAGTTATTCTTTGCTGTCACTCTAACTCCTTACCTCAGCTATAAATAAAACCCAACTTTTAATCGCTCCCCAACACCTCAGAAAAGTGCATTCCTATTTGGTGCAATAATATGCTAGAAGACATTCATATTAGCTTGAATGTGTGTTTTTGAGATGTGGAATTCATGTTTTTATTGGACTGTATGGCTCCAAATTGATTTCAAAAGCTTGTGCAGTCGTAACTAATGACACATTAGTCTAGATACTGTGCAGCTTGTGTTATGAACTGGTTGGTCCTCTGTTTCAAAGTTGAGTACTTGGTATTTTGAGTCACCCTTTTTTCTGGCTCTGCTTCAAAATGGTTGACATGTCCTTATACCCCCTCCCCCAACACCACAAGCTAAAGGCACGTACAGTAAGGGAAGCTTTTTTTTAATATACTTCACAACCCCGATAATAATAAAAATAAATATTGCAGCTACCACTGGCGTATCACTGCCTGCGAGGGGGCCACGCCAATGAGCTTTCAGTGCTACATTAGTCACAGGTCACTGTTTGTTCCATCGCTTTGGGTTATTAACAGATATGTGAGCTGAATGTGAGGAAAAAAAGATAATAAATTAGCCTTCTTCGCAAAAACATTAACAAAAACAGCCCATTTGCCTCAACATTTCAACTTGCTGCAGCATCACATAATACACCATTTTGCAACATAACTTCTGTGTTGATATGAAACATTAATCCTATATGTAGACTGGAGTACATACAACCAACAAAGACCCTGATGAAGACTTGAAGAACCATTACAATCAGCAGAGATATGATTGAGTTTAGAAACGTTATCCCTTTGTCTGACAACTTATGACTACACTTGAGCATTGACAGCCAAACAGTGTAGTAATCTATCGACACTATAATGCATTCCATACTTGAGGGCTGGCTTAAAACAGGATTTACCCTACGCAGCTCTCTGAAAGAGTCCAAGCTACAACGCAAGCATCATGCACCTGCTAAGCTGTGAAAGCTGAGAAATTAGAGCCAAGCGAGTGGCGACTTCAGGTACTTCGTAAAACTTCACAAGTGACAGGGAGGACCACTTTTGTTACAAAACATCCATTTTAGTCATTACTGAGATAATCCAAAACACTACTGTGGTGTGAATGGATCTGAAAAGAATGTGTTTTGTTGTATTTGGAATGAAAAGAAAGCTAACTTCTACTCATTATAGAAGCACTGTGTGGACAAGCTAAACTAACCGCTGATCACTGGTTCATTTACAAGCCATTTTGGAGAAAATGGTCATTGAGAATTCACATTTTATCTGCATTTTGGCACATGCTTCGGCCACTCGTATCAGATTTCAGAGTCAAAATACAATTTGAACCATAAGTGGTAGGACTACATCTCACTAATCCCAAAATTCAATTCGTAATTTTTCAACAATGTCCAATTATTTATTCAGATATGAAGAAAAGAAGTTCTCAAGTTTGATTATGTTGCTAAACGTGATTAAATTATTTTTCCACAATCAAGTGCAAGCATAAGAAATGTGTTAGGGCAGACATTTAAGAAGAAAAACATTAAAGTATAGTGCTATTTGCGTGATTACCTCACTATTACAAAGCATATACCCAGAATTTTGACTTTGATTTCAGCTAACAGAACCTACTGCATCAAGAGCTGCAGCAAATGCTTATTGAGACTGGTACCATGAGAGAAGCTTTGAAGGAGCAGAGGGTGCTTTTTGCTCTCGCTCTACATCCAGATGAGGGGGGTGTGGGGTGATAGGATGGTGATGATAGTGAAAGCAGAGCTAAGCTCATGAACCTCAGAACTCGATCTTGCAGGCAGGGAAAGACTCGTCCTGCATGACTACGGTGCTGCTGGAAGCCAGAACCATGATGTTCAAATCCTGCTGCCTCTCATGGGTCTGCTGGTACCATTCCCGAGTCACCTCCGTGTCGTGGGTTGGTATCAGAGTCACCTAACCGTGAACACAAAGACTAGACATCAAACGGGAGAAATAATCAAAAGATCTGAGCTCACTTACTTGCACAAAAGGAGAGAGGGGACACAAGACATAGACAGAGTAAATACCTGTAAATTGGAGCCCCACTGAGATTTGCCCTCCAGCAGGGCATCCAGGACTGCACGGCTGGGCTCTCCACTCCCCTGGTCATTCCCGCTCACGACATAATATGCTGCCCGCACTCTCTTAAAGAACTCCTGGTCTACGTTCTTGGCACTACAATGGTTGGGCACATAGGCCAAGTCAACATAGACGGGTGGTCCAGGTGGTACAGCTGAACTAGTTTTCTGGGAGTTGCTTCCTGGAGGAATAAAAAGAGAAAAGCATAAGTGTGATTAAAATTGTGTACATAATAAAAATTACACTGCAGTAGCAAAATATTTGAGCAGCCCCCTTTATCGGCTCATCAAATTAGATCTACAGTTAGGTCATGTCCATGTTTGTCTTTGTTCTTTAACCCCTCAACGCCTATATCTATTTATATAAAAATAAAATAGATGCAGAAAAAATAAAAAATAAAAAGGAAGGAATATATAAATGAATAACAAATAATAAAAAAAATTGTATGAAAATATATACCAAAAAATAACTGTAAAATTGCAAATGGAATAAATGAGTGACTGAAAGAAATTAATTAGATAAAAATATGAGTGAAACGAAATAAAAGTGATGATGCCTCCTCCACATAGAATAATACGGAGGGTTGGGGAATCATGTTCAAGTTTAGTAGATGGGTAGAGCAATGTATAATAAATTTCTGAAAGGTCTCTCTGTGTACAGTCTGTACTCTAAATGCTTTAAATGTTCACATCCCAGATCTGTAATGAGCCAGTTAGTCTGACTCATGTTGACTTCTGAGTTCAAAACTGCCAAATATTTGGCAGATGTTTCAAGTAATGTTCCCTTCCCTTTCACGTATTATGTGTTACTGATTTCAAAATTGCCTTTACTACAGGAACACCTGATTAAAATGGTAGGATATATTAAAGAAATGGACCTACTTGGTAATTTTGACAAGTACTTTTAAAAATCTGCATGCAAAATTTACTTGCTGACTTACAGGAGGGCAACTTGCACATTTACCCACCAGTTACAGCTTGGGCACTGATGCAGCATCCCATTCTTTCCTTGCCATTCCATACATGCAGTATACTATGAGTGTAATAACACATGAGCTCCCCTATGTTTTGGAAATAGTTCTGACTATGTAAGACAAGGTATCTACCTGATAGTAGTGGTGCATAAACCAGTAAGGAAAGCACAAATCCATGTGGGGAAGCTCAGCTTGTAAGTGACTTCATTTTCAGCATAAATTACATCAAAATTAAATTTTCCAAGTCTGGATGAAAATTAATCATGAGCTAAAATGTCACTCTTTCACCTTTTGGGTAATAAAATTAAAGTTCATCTTGTTTGCTGCAGTGAGCACAGTTTGAACCATTCCTGACTCCTGCTGAAGGTTAATTCGTGAGATGTGTGGCAGAATGTGAAGACATTAACACACCTGAGCTGCTCTTGATGCCATTGACCAGGCCTTTCCCAGAGTTGTAGATCTCACTCCTTGAGCCTTGGGTCTCAGACATTTTAATCAGCCTGGAGCTTCTCTCTGTGTCCTTTCTCCTGAGGGAGGCAGATCGAGGTGAGGCAGAGTCCTTAGACTGCTTCACTGGGGTAGAGGACCTCTTCCTGACTTCCCCCCTGCGAGCAGGAGAGGCTGACTTGGGTTTGCCTTTTCTAAGCCCCTTGGTGGTCTTATGCTCCTTCTTCATAGGTTTCTCTGTACTGCTGTGATCGTTAAGAAGAACATCTGGGTCTACCATGCACACATCTGGGTGGGGAGGGTGTGGCAGGGGGTCCTTCATAGGGGTGGGGACAGGATCGTGACTTTTCTGAGATGACCTTGGCGTCGGGGAATGGTGGCCACCAGTACCCCCAGAGGCAGACGATTTGTCTACTGGTAGATGCTCAGCATCTTCGTCGGAGTCCAGATTCCCCTCGGCAGTTATGGATGGACACTCTTCAGTTTCTGGAGGGACGTCAGAATCAGACTGAGATGGTAACGACTCACTAAGTGATGTTGGAGGTGTTTCCTCTCCAGCCAATGTGACAGCCAAACCGGTTGACATTGTGCCAGGCAGCTGGTGTGGGCCCTGTCCAGCCTCTCCATGGTGACTCTGAGTGTGGTGGCACTTCTGCTTGTGCGACCTCTTTTTAACAGAGTGTTGTTCATCTTCATCCTCGTCCCCTTCCTGGGAGTGGTCACTGTGATCTTCATCTTCACCGTCATCACTGGAGAGCTGATGAGGACTGGGGTTGATGAAGGATGGAGACAGTTCTCCTTTGCGATGTTTATATTCACAAGAGGAGAAGCCTTGAGGTGAGGCAGAAGAGGAGGTTGCTCCTGTGTTCAAGTCAGAGGGTCGATCAGTCCTTACGATTCCTTGGCTAGAGGTTTCTGTGTGGTAAGTGTCTTTTGAGAAGGACATAGAGGTACCATGGGAACTGGCCATCCATTCCCTTGTTTCCTCCTCTTCTGCTTCCTCATCATCGTCACCATATCCTGGAGGAGGGGCACTCGGGAAGTCATCAGGCCTCTGTAGTAGCTCCCAGTCAGATAAACTACTCTTTCTCCTTCCCTCTAGTCTCTCAGACGGCTTCTCCAACAAGCTTTTTTCCTCCAGGCTTTCTACCTCTCCTGGTTTCCCCACCTCTACTTTTTTACTCAGCTTGAAATCAGCTGTTTCTTTTTTCTGCTCTGTGCTGCCTTGACTGGTCTTTTCATCCAGTTTCTTTTCCGTTGTTTTCTGTTTGACATCACTGTCTTTCAGTGCTTCTGCCTTTTCATCTTTTTGACATGTTTCCTTCTCTGACACCTTGGCATCTTCCTTTAAAAGTACAGTAGTTTCACTTCCCCTCTCCTCTTTTATCTGCTGTGTTTTCTTGTCACCCTCTTCTGTTTTGGGCAAGTCAGTTATGGCACATGAGGTTTTGGTAGCTCCACTAACACTCAGTGGAGGGACTGAGGCTGTATCTCGAGTTACTGTAGTTTCAGGTTCAGACAAAACAGTAGTAGAGGTGATGGTGACTGTTTTTTTCTCTGTCGAGTCGATGGTACCCTCTACTGAATATGTTTCCGTTACTGATGAAAACGTCTCAGACACTTTGATTTTTTCACATTCAATACGACATGGTAAGGTGCTTTCTTCTATTTCAAGTGTATCCTGCTCCTTGTCTTGGGACACCCTGTCACAAGAGTCAGCTTTTTGGAGCGGAGAAACATCAAAGCAAGCTTCTGATGTAAATATGATTTCTGAAACATTTACTGGGTCTGAACTTTGTAGAGGAGGTGTAGTTGCAGTTGTAGTCTCAGAACTCTGCTTTATATGTGCTTCTGGTTTTTGACCCTCAGACTGGTTAGCAGCGACAGATGGGCCTGAACTTGATGGTTTGGACACTTCTGCTACAGGTTTCGTCATCACTTCCATGTACTCATCTCTTTGAAAACCTCCAAAGCACGAGCTTGTAGATGCTGCCATGAAAGATGGTTCCTCTTTGGCAAAAGGTATTTCAGAGCTTGAAGCTATGACACTTTCAACTTTGTCTTCCAAGTGTTTCCTCGAAAGACCAGATGCAGAGGCTGAAGATGAGTAACTGTAGGAAGTAGAGGAGTATGTTGAGGAAGAGTATGTTAAGGTGCTGTATGTGCAACTTGATGACATAGTTTCCTCATGTTTGGCTGTGATATTTTTAGTCTGCCTGTCATCCAGACCTTCATCTTGAACATTTCTTTGACTGAAATATTCATTATCACTTGGTTTGGACAGATGGGATGCATCTGAGAGCACAAGGGTTTCTTTCTTGTCATCCTTCAGCAAAACTTGACTGTCATCACTATAAAAATGTTCTGTGTAACCTCCAGACTTGCTTGATCCGATATCGGCATAGCTAGTAGTTTGTGGAGTGGAGGGACTAGATGTCGGCTTCGACATTGACTCTGAATATTCAGCTGGTAAAGAGGTGGCAGTAAAGCTGCTTGTAGATGTTGGTTGACATGTTTCCTTAGTCTCTGGTGAAAGTGACGCTTTGTCTTTATCTTTTTTCTCTGAGTCTGAAACTTCAAGTGATTTTGCGCCATCTATCACTGATAACCTTCTTTTTGTTATCGGTTCAGGTGAAAGTTGTGTTCTGCCTTTGTCCTCTGTTGTTTCCATTTTATCTGGATGTTTTGGGGCATCTGGTGTAGAAAAGCTGCTTCCATCCATTTTGAGCCGTTCTTGGTCTTGACTCTCTGTCTCAAGTGGTTTTGGTGTTGTGTCACATACTGTATCCTCCTCTTTGACTGGTTTTATACTCACATCTTTCTTGTCTGTGTCTGTGACTTTAATAACTGAGGCATCAGAAGTTGGTTTACTGTCTGGCTCTGCTTTGAGGGAGCTTGATTCAGATGTTTTATCTACGTTCTCTCTCTCTGCTAATCTAGCGCTGTCATCAGAGTCACGTCTGCACATTTCTTTTTCAGACTGCTCCCGAGCACCTTTTTCCATATCTACATCACTTGACTCTTCCTCTCCTTCCTCTTCGTCCTCATCATCTTCTTCATCGTCGTCAACATTGAAATCTTCCCCCTCTACCAGTAGCCTTTTATCAATCAAGCTCTCTTTTCCATCTGGAAAACCTAAGAATTTACAAGTTGCTGAGCTGCTAATTTGACTGTTGTCAGATACCAAAAGATTGTCATCTATGTCATGTCCTATAAATGTTGCTGTAGCTCCGGTCCTAGAGTCAGTTGGCGTTTCTTGTCTTACCAACAATGATGCTTGTTGAGGTAAAATGTCTTTTTCTGCAGGTGAGTGCCTACCAGATGGAGATCCCTCCTTTCGATGATCAGGTGAGTCAACTTTTTCTTTAAGTGACTCAGGAGATTTATCTTGTTCCTTCTCTGTGACTTCTTTAAATGCTTCACTAGAAGCTGAGGCACTGAGATCTGGATGGCTCCATGAGGGAGAGGTAGTTTCTAATCTTAGTGATGCTGACTGAACAGCAGTGCTGGTAGAATCTACGTCATCTTCTTCCACTACCCGTGTTTGAAGAACTTCTGCTTCCCTTATATCTTCTTTTTCTTTCTCTGCTTTTTCAGGTTTGTCCTCTTTGGGGCTGAAAGAATAGGATTCGGCAGCTTGGGATATTTTATTATCTTGTATCTCTGTGAATGAGTAGCTCTTGTCAACACAAGTTGCATCAACTCTTTCCTCTCTCTCACTCTCCTCCTCTTGGCCTTTCTCTCTGTCTTGGTCTTTAGGGGAGGCACTTCGACCGTGGTGGCTACTTCTTTCACTCTCTGTAAGAGACACTGGGCTGTAGTCAACTCTACTGAAGGACAGAGGTTCTTCTTTGTACTGATCGTCCAGGAGGAACATGGCTCCTCCAGTATCGGTCTGGCTTGTTCTTCGGTTATCATCGATGCAGATGTCAGATGCATTATCTAAACCGAGAGAAACCTCACTCTCTTCTCTGGAGTCCAGATCCCGATCTTTTGGGATGGGCTTTTCATATGGTTCATACTTGGATGCACCAAAGGTTTGTGTCTCATCTCTGATGCTGACAATGTCCTTCTCTGAGCAAATTTTTTCACCAGTAGCAATTTTTGTAGTCCCAGTAGCTTCTTTAGCATCCTCAGATTCTTTGTCTAACATGAAATACGAACAAGGCTGGGATAGTCCTGGAGAAGCTACCTCTCGTTCTCCTTCCATCTCCCTCTCTGCTTCCTTTCCTGGTTTTTCATCCACTTTGGTCTTTTCAGTAGCACTCTCTTCTGAGCTCATCTGGGTCAGTATCTGTTTCTCTTGTGGGAGTGTCTCTTCCACACTGGACTGGCTTTCAGTGCTTGAAAGTGTGCAACTCCTTGGTTGAGTGTCAGCGCTGGGTACTACTGACGATTCAGGCTTTTTCTCTGTTGATTCTGACAACGGTTCTGCTTTAGTAGCTGCAGTACAAACAGCTTTTTCCTCTTCCTTTGATGTCACAATATCAAAAGACAACTCTGGTTTGGCAAGTGGTGCAGGTGTGGCTTCTGTTTTCACAACATCTTTGACTACGTCGGGTGAAAGTCTGGATTCTTCTTTTTCAAACTCTTTGATATCTTCATCCAGAGAGGGCTCCTGCATTGTTAGTGTGGGTATAATAACCGAGGGCAGTTGAGACACAGGTGGTTTAGTTTGGTCACATGTCTCTGAAGATTGGGTCAACGACAAACCCAGAGGAGAGATGTCACCGTCAGACTTTTTTGATTCCACTGACAAAGGTCTGGAACCAGCTCCTCCCATGCAAATGTCTTCCTCCTCCTCTTCTTCTTCTCTGTCTTCATCTGATGACTGAACTATAAATGCAGGTTTATAGTCTGACTTGGACACCAACACTTGTTCTCCTGATGTTGCTTGTGTCTGTTGTTTAGCGCTTTTGTCCATGTCTTTCTCTTGCACTTCTTCTTTCTCCCATTTTTCTTCTTTGGTTTGGTCTGCATCACTGTAGTCAGACTTCTCTTTTGCTGTAATTTCATCCGTCTTCATGTGAGCAGGATCCTTTTCTTTAATCATCTTTTCATCCATGGTTGGTTTTACAGTTTCTTCTTTGATGTCTTCGCTCTCATAGGTGTAATCTTTCTCCTGTTCTTTCTCCATTTTCTGCTCCTTGCTCAGTTCGGCAACATGTGCATCATCTTTTTCTTTCTCCATCTTCTCATCTTGACTAATAACTTTTGATTTTTCATCTTGTTCTTTAGAAGGTGTAGAAATATCATCTCTCACCAAAGAGTCAGGATGAATATCTTCTGTGAAGGTTTTCTCCTGTGTCTGAGCTACAGAAAGTTTATCAGAGGTCTCTTCATGTTTACCTTTATGACTATCATCAGAAATATCATCCTTTGTTGTTTTTTCCTCACCAATCTTCTTAGCTGATGGAAGATTTTCCTCTTTTTTATCATCCATTTTGGATTGAGACTCAAAAGCAAAATCATCTTTATCTTTTTTCTCTGCTGTGGTGCCGCATGTTGGAATAAACGTGTCCTTTATAGCTTTCTGAGGCGTAGATTCAGCTTCCTGACATTCCAGTTTGGCTGCTCCTTTCATTTCATCTTTGAGAGTCTCAACTTTAGGTGAGTCTGATGTGTCAATGGGCTGCTCAGCAGTGGTATCTGCTTCTTTCTTTTTTTTCATATCTCTGTAGTCAGTTTCCTTCATATGCTCCAAAATGGGTTTATGGTCATCAATGTCACCCTTCTCGCTTTCTTCGGTCTCCTGGTTTTGTTTTCCTACCGCTTTTTCATCTTTAGTGACTTCAACAGAAGTATCCTCAATGTCCTTTTCCATTTGCGTCTTTAGAGGTACAAATTCAGCATCATCAATATTTTCGTTCTCTTCTTTAGCCTTAAGTTTTTTGTCATGAGAATCCTCTATTCCTATTTCTTTATGCTCCTCCTTGACGAGTTTGATATCTAATGTAACATCTTTCATGTCATGTTCATCTTCCTCTTCAGGGGGTTTTATATCGGATATTCCATCCTTAATCTCATCTTCGTCCTTGATGTGCTTGATAGAAACACTATGATCCTGAACTTGTTCTTCTTTGGACAGTTTGACAGAGGGTGTTTCCTCCTCATCTACTATTTTCTCTATTTTTCCTTCTGTTAGTGATTCAACAGAACAAACATCTTTATAGGTTTCTTCGTCTTGTGTGATGGGTGTAGCATCGAAAACATCATCTTTCTTTGCTGGTTCATCCATAGATGTTTTGACAGTTGGAATATCTTTACTTTGAATCATGTCTTCTTCCACTTTCTCAGCTGGTTTGTCATCAGAAGTAACAGCTTTGCTTGCCTCTTGTTTCTTTTCACTTTCCATGCTTGATTTGTCAGTTTTGAGTGTTTCTTTTTCTTCTGCCTTGGTTGCCATGGCAGAGAAATCAGTTTCTTTACATATGATTACAGACTCTTGCTCCATCTTGGAAGGTGTAACTGCACTCGCACCAGCAGCATCTTTACTTTCCTCATAGTCCTTCTTTTCTTCAACTGTTTGTTGAACAGCAGGGGTTTCTTGCTTACTTGGCAGTTTATCTTTTTCCTCTGATGTAGTAAACTGAGTGGTCACAGTATGCCCTTTCTCAATATTTTCTTTCTCATCCTCGATAATAGGTTTGATGTTAGCATCATCCGTGCTTTTCCTTAAATCTTGATCATGTCCTGTGAAATGTATAGTGTCGGTACTATCATCTCCACTTCTGATTTTCTCTTTTTCTTGATCAGTTGTTGTTTTGGCAGCAAATATCTCATCTTTGCTCACTGGTACATCCTTTTCTGCCTCCTTGCTGAGACTGATGGTTGAGATTGCATCTTTACTAATCTCTTGCTTCTTTTCTTCTTTCATGATTGCAGGAGATTCATCCATCTTAGTAATAATTTCTTCTTTGCTGAGTTTAACGTCACCCATGTCTTCCTCTTCTTCTCTCTTCTCATCTATAAAGGTTTTGGTGGCAGATACATCTGTTTTTTCCATCTGCTTTTTGTCTCCTTTGTCTTCTTGCGGTTTGACATCCAATGTCTCTGTCTCTTTTTTCTCCTCTTCCTGGGAAGGCTCAGTGATGGGAATAATATCTTTTTTTGCCTCTTTTTCCATCTCCTCTTTTAAAGGCTTGATATCTGAAGGGTGGTCCTTTTCAGTCTCTTTCTCTTGAGTCTTTAAAGAGCTAATATCAAAAGTATCACTCTTTTCAATCTCCTTATTCTCCTCATCTTTTAAAATCGTCTTATGGGACATATCATCCATTTTAACATCTTTCTCCTTAAAATCACCTTCACTTCTCAGGTCCAATCCTTCCTCTTGAGTTTCATCTTCCTTCTTCTGTTCATCTGTGACTGGTTTGGTGTCAGAAGGAACAGTTTCCACCTCTGCTTGTTCGGTGGTTTTGGCTATAGGAACATCTTTTTCTGGTTCTTTGTGTTCATCTTTAATGGGTTTATCAACAGTGACATCATCCTTTGATGTTTCTTCTTCAGTGGATTTAATATCAGAAGTATCATCTTTTATGAACTCCTTATCATCTTTCTTATCCGTGATGGATTTTATTGTAGAAACTTCTCCTTGGATGTCAAATTTCTCTGTCTGGTCATCTTTGATTTGTTTTGCACCAAAGGTGTCATCCTTTTCAATCTCTTGTTTCACACTGATTATTTTAACTGCAGATTTATCATCATAATCATCATCGTCTTTCCTCTTATCATCATTGTCATCATCCAAGAAACCACTCTTGCCATCTTGAAATTTACCCGGTCCAGGAGGTATCACTTCTTTTTCTCCTAACCTGGTGTCAGCAGCGTCTCCATGAGATGCGAGGAGGAAATCCTTCCCAACTTCGACTGGTTGTTGAGCTTCTGTTAAAGATGAAGCATCAGCGGGAATTATTTCTGCATGTTTTCCTTCATCTTTTGGAACTAATGAAATGTCTTTTTCTGGCTCTTTCATCCCTGGGATTTCTTTCATGTCCTTATCTGATGACTTGTCCTCAGATCTTGCAACAGCTGCTTCAAACTGATCTCCTTCGTCTTTGTCAGATTCCTTCTGTGTCTCTGTTTCCTGGTCATCGGTCATTTTGCTGTCACTTGCAGTGACTACATCAGGAAGGTCCTCTTGCTTTTGTAGCTCCAAACCATGGAGGACCTTTGACTTGTCTTCCAATGGTGACTGACGAAGTGGAGAGTGAGTTGTACTTGGGGGTCCGGACTGTGGAGGGGAAGCCATTTTCACAGTGATATCATCCGGACTGAAGCAACGCTCTTCACTTTCTGAAGTTACTGAGTCAGATCCAAATGGTCTCGTAGGAACAACAGATGAAACATCTTTAGGGGCTACTGCATCAATATTTTCCTCTTCAACAGGTAAATGAACTGATTTGATGTCTTGTTGAGCTTTTTCAGGAGACCCTGTGCCAGAAAGCTGTTTGATCTTTGTCTCTTTTCTTTCTAACATTTGAGTTGAAGCGTAGCCCTCTTGGAGTTTTTCAAGAGACATGTCAACATTAGGAGTTTGGTCCTCTTCCTCCTCTTCCTCCTCTTCTTCATCATCCTGTTCTGTAACACCATGAACCTCAGCCGTCTTCTTCCCCTCCACAAAAGGAAGCTTTAAGTCACTAGACGGAGATTTGGTTTGTTTGTCGTCTTCTAAAGAAGGTGGTGAAAGGGTTTCTGCAGAGCGTGGCAACTCTTTGCTCTGGGCAGCTTCAGGTGCAGTTGGGGTTTTAGTCAGATCTTCAGCTGAAGGTGCTGCGACAGACGCCACAGACTGATCCTCAGTGATAGAAGTGGGAAAGGAGGATATTTTGTCGTACTCTGTGATGGACGTTGCAGAAGACACGTGTTCTTCTTCTGCTAGAGGAGCAGTGATGATGTTGGTGAAGACTGACACTGGTTCTTGCACACCTGGAATAAAGCCTTTCTCGGTCATAATTGTAGCTTGCATCTCTCTCATTCCCTGAATGTTTACAAATGAGCCAGTCTGATCTGGAACAGAGACATCATAGGAACCAACGTCATATTGAAGATGTGGTATTCTCTCCTCTGCCTCCTCATGGATCTCTTCGTCAGAGATGGTCTGTTCTGTCTCAGAGTAGCCGGGGATCATCTCATCTTGGATGTAAGAGACGGGCTCAGCTGCAGCTACTCCTTGAACTACTGAGGTTATGGGAGCAGTGGTCCCTCCAACATGGGATAGGTAGCCCTCCTCCTCCTCCTCCTCTTCTTCTTCTTCTTCTTCTTCTTCTTCTTCTTCATCTTTAGCTGCAAACAGAATTTCAGTTGTTTTGCTTCCAACTGCATCTTCTGGTTTGACTTTGATTTCTTCATCTGCTATTACATCTAAATCTTCTACCTCCTCCAATTCAGCTTTGTCCATCACCTCTTCTTCCTCCTCTTTCTCATCCTTGGATGGAGTTATTTGGACCTCCTCCTTTGTCACTACTTTAGTTGCCAGATGTTCTGATTTCTCCATTTCTTCTATCTCATGTTTTCGGTCGAGTCCATCATCCTTTGCCTCCTTCCATTTTGATTCATCCTCATCTTCACCTATTCCCATGTCCTCCTCTTCCTCCTCTTCTTTCTGTACTGTCTTTTCTGCAGCTGGGACTTCCTCCTCTTCTTCTTCCTCATCCTGAGTTGCTGCTCCCTCATCCTCAAACTTTTGAGCATCCTCCATTTCTTTCTCTTGAGTGGACTCCTTGTCTTTCTCTTCAGTTTCAGCATCTGGAGCTGCTGTCTCTTTTTCAGGAGACTTTGTTCCCAGTGGAGTTTCTGAAAAAGCCTCTTGTACTTCTTTCTCTTGGATGGGGCTTTCTGCCGTTGGCTCTGGAGAAACCTCATTACTTTCTTGTGGCTCTGCTGATGCAGCTTTAACATGTTTTTGTAAGTCTTCAAAGTCTTTGGTGAGGTCTTCAGGTGTGGAAGGACCAGACATACCCTTAGTGGCCCCATTCTGGATGGGTTTAGGTTGAATAATTTCAGGTTTTGCCTCTTCTGCTTTGGGTTCACTGGGTTCGGCCTTTGCAACTTTGCTTTTCCCAGTTTTGGCTTTACTCGACACTTTAGCTTTATGTAAAGTCTTCCTCACTTCTGGTGTAAGTGGCTTTAGATCAGGCTTTGTCATTTTTCTCAGCTCAGGTTTGGATCCATCCTTCTTCTTGTCTTCTTTGGACTTGGCATCTTTCTTGTCGTCTTTTTTGCCTGAGTCATCTTTCTTTATTTTCTTGATCTCTTTTTTCTCCTTGTCCTTTTTCTCATCCATCTTGGATGCCCTTTCTTTAGAATGCTTTTTCAATGACTTTTCTTTCATGAGTTTTTTCTTCTCTGGCGCTTCAGTTTTAGATCTTATAGTCTTGGCGGGCTTTTTCTCCTCTTTTTTCTCCACTATATTTTCTTTCACAGAGTCACTCTTTGCCTCTGTGGTGGCTGACACATCATCTTGTCCTTCATTTTCTTTCTTTGACGCCTTTGCAGTGGTTTTTGGGGAGGATTTGAGACTCTCTTTGCTATCTGTTCTTTGCTTTAACTTGGTTTGTTTAATAGCAGATGGAGGAGCTCCTGAGGCAATGTCCTTTTGTGTGGCTACAGGATAGCGCAAGAAGTCAAGGTGCTTTAACTTTTCCAGCCCTTCGAGGATCTTGTTTTGTGGTGCATTTCCAGGGAATAGCACTCTGACAATCTTTTCTGCAGGGTTGGCAGGGAGCCAGACAACTAAGGCTGTAACTGATGTCAGGTAGGGCACGGATATTTCTCCTTCTTTGCCGTTGGGCAGCACAATGCCAGTTTTGGCCTTGCTATTGCCAGCCCACTTCTGCATCAAAAATTGCATCTCTTTACTGTCTTTGACAGGGTTGAGAATATACATGTCTAACTTGCCTACTCCCATCTTGTGGAAAAGCGTAATGGGCTCAACGGTGTTGCTGACCACTCGAAATAAAGGCTCTGGCTTGACTCCTAGCTTGTTAAGGTATTGTAAAGTGAGTGAGGCC
>JAPMNP010015638.1:0-13909 GCA_029874935.1 Atherina boyeri | reverse complement strand
TAATGTCTTTTAATGTCTTGCAACAACTTAAAATAAAGATGATACAAAATTCTTACATATGGCACCTTTAAACAATTAAAAAAAAATCCAGTTAAATCTAACTCCTACTTGGTATTTAGTTTGCTTTTCCTGTCCTTATGTCCTTATTGAAAGGGGGATATAACCAATTCCAAATGTTTACAATGGATCACTGTTGTGGTGCTCCAAGAAATGTTTGGCCTCATATTAACTACTGTACACCAATGGCAAATTTATATTCTGCTAATCTATCTTGATAACTTTACATCTTGGGAATTCTAGCCTATAGATGACAAATGAAGTTAATAAAATCATTAGTGTACTACTTCTTAGAGAACAAATCTGCAAATGTTTGCACTACATTAATGACAATGATCTAATTTGTAGGACCCCTTTGGTTCTTATGCAACCATGTATGTTGGTTGTTTGGCTGAAGATGAATCTGGACTTCTTTTTTTTCTTTTTAATCCACTGATAATAAAACACTGTTATGTTCTATCATATTATTTACTTTCTGTTAGTTTTTCTTATTAAAATGATGAAATCATCTTAAAGAACACATAAGGTGCTGATGTGACTGATGTGGGTAGGCGGGTCTGTGGATGGGTGGAGCCTCCAACCAACCCTCCATCTTTCCTGCTATGGCCTATATATATTCTCGAGGGCTCCTCTGGATCCCAGTCCAGAACTCTGTCCATCTGTGATCGAGATGCCAGGCAAACCTGCGCCCATCAAGAAATCTCCAGCCAAGAAGGCTGTTGATAAGGCGCCTGAAGTGGCTCCCGCGGACGCGCCACCTGCAGAAGATCCACCTGCAGACGCACCGGCTGCAGAGGCTCCACCTGCAGAGGCTCCACCTGCGGAGGCTCCTCCTGCCGAAGCTTCTCCCACCGAGGCCCCAGCGGACGCAGCTCCTTCAGCCGAGGGGGAAGCGGCTCCCGCGGCCCCAGCTGAGGATACCCCCTCGGCTGAGGGAAGCGCACCAGGTACCAGGAAATACCGCGAAAAAGCCCTCTTGGAGTTCCAATCTAACTTTACTTCACAAGTTCAGGATGAATGCTTTGTTCAAACTATTTCAGAGAGGCTTTGACTCAGTATTATGGTCATTCAGTAAAGTTAAACGCACAGCAACTCAATTACATCTCTGAAAATGACATTGAATTGTAAAGGCAGGATTTATTTTAAAGACTGGTGTATCATTCCCGTAGGTCCCCACAGGTGAGTAAACTGACAACTGAGTGTATATATGAAGACAAATAAGAAATAAGCTTTCTATTTTTCTACTCTTTATGCACGCAACTCTTCAACAGTAATATTAAGAGTGATCTTGACCAAGACCATAATGCACAGCCACTGAAACTCAGGAAATGATCACAATAGAAATACAAAAATAACCGCTCTGCATCATGTTTTTTAAACCATTTAATGTTTCCTTTTGGCTGCATGTCCTTTATCAGAAACTGATCAAACAAGTAGGAGCATTGGACAAACCAATTCCTATTGTCCATTTAAAAAAAAAGATACATCAAGGATCAGCTCATGCAACTAAGGAGACGCCAACCACAACAGGGCTTTAACCACTTCAGCTGAAAAGCCAAAGTGCTGAAATTCTGCCTCCAAAGAAAACTTATGTTTACAGAGATGCTGAAAAAAGAACAAGGTGTAAAATGTGTAAAATCAAGAAAAGATTGGGTGCATACATTCTTAATGCTGTTGATTTCCGGCTAAAGCTTTGCAGATGGGGAAACTATTGACACTATGTGAAGCTTTCAAGTACTTTGAAGTCATTCCACTTTTTATATTTCTCTGGATCTGCTTTAGCTCTTATCGTTTACATTATTCCACATTTATTTGCTATTAATAGCAGATCACTTTGTTATTTATGATTAGTTTCATGCTGTAGTTTGAATAAGCCCCTCTTCCAGTGCATGCCATTTGCAGATAGCTGCGAATAGAACAAGTATGGACACAAACTGCAGAAGACTTCAATACTTGTGAAATTGCAGGACCAACCACTGATGTCTACTGTACATCACCATCTAGTTCTGTTAAAATACTCCCTTATTCCTATTTGGCAAAGATTCTGATCTTCAGATCTTGTTGATGATGTACATCCCAGAGGGACAGTAGA
Source organism: Atherina boyeri (assembly GCA_029874935.1). Lineage (NCBI taxonomy): Eukaryota > Metazoa > Chordata > Actinopteri > Atheriniformes > Atherinidae > Atherina > Atherina boyeri. The sequence continues at coordinate 11,760 of JAPMNP010015638.1, read as the reverse complement.
ATGGATCACACTCTTTTTGCCTGCTAACCTCCAATCAATCCAACAGAGGAAGCAGTAGGTTCAACAATGCAGGCCATACACACAAGCTCTAATGCAAGATGTGTGTGTGTGAGTGGCCTGCTGTGTACCACATATGCTGTTTGTATTTCCTGGATTTATATCAGTTGACTTTTTTAGATTAAGAGTATAATTTATCTTTTATTGCTATCCGTTTATCCATTCATCACAGTTTCTGTTTATGCACAGAAAATTATCTTTTTTCTAACAGCTACTGTCTTCTGAGCTAAGTGCTCCATTTGTAGTGGTCCCTAAGGATATATAAAGCTTCTTCTTCTCAGCTCTATACTGCTGCTGTGCTTTCATGAATCCACGTTCATCAAATTGTCTGAAAACGTATTGATTACCTGCATGAGTAATGTCTTAACGTATGTCACTAATTGGCTTCCCTAATGGCATTTTAACACTAGCTGCCGCTGCTGAAGATGGTGCCGCCGCTGCTGCTTCTGATGCTCCTGTAGATGGTAAACATAAACCACAACACACACATCCACACTAATACACAACTTACATTTTGGGCTGCGAATAGGGCAAATTGCATTATTTTAAAATGCTGAGACTAGTGCTACCTGGTGTGTGAAGACTGATGTAAAGACTGTTGCAGATTCTTTGCAATATTTGAACCTCCATGGCACATCTAAATCTATCCAAAAAATACAGAAGATTTTGCAACATCAAATGCTGATATGTTTCTTAAAAGAAAATGTGGTCTGCATTAACCTCCTGCTTGTTGGACAACAGCTGCTCCAGCAGAAGCTGCTGTAGTTGAGGAGCCACCCAAGGCACCCACACCTCCACCTCCTGCAGGTAACCACACCAATTCTGCTGCTAGCTTGGTCCTGCTTCGTGCACCCAATCATAGTTTATGAAAGAAAAGCATCAAAATTCAAGGAAATCTTATTATTAAGATAATAGTGATTTGCAGTACTACATGTAATCATGCTGTCAGATTGGGAAATTATTCTGTTATGTGTGTATTTTCAACTCATCTAGTCCTTTGTAATCCCTTCACCTATTACAGTCCCCACCAGTGCTCCTCTAGAAGTATCTGTGGACGATGTGAATGACTCCAGCCTCACCATTAAGTGGAAAACTCCAGAGAATATCGGAGAATCTGGCTTAGATGGATACACTGTTGAGTACTGCAAGGATGGAAGTAAGTGTGCGCAGAAGCGTGCATGTGTGTGTGAGAAACTGCACCTGTCCCCAGAGTGTCAGAGGGCAGATAACTGGATCCGGACCGTATACGGCAGGCATCAGGTCACCGGCTGTCGCTGTATCCCCTCACACCACTTTTAGAAGTGCTCATTTACTCAGATGACAGCGTGCCTTCTAGGATTTCATCGTGGTAGTCCTCGGTGTACTTCTTATAGGCAGGTTGTTTGTAAAGTTTTGTGTCGACAGGTGATAAAACACTTAATATATCTTTGTGTGCTTAAGAGTTTTGAAATTTAAGTGAGAAGAATATAATTCACCCCCTTTACAGGCCATCATGAGGAATATACTTACTCAAAAATATTGTTTTCCCCAAAAGCCTCTCACTAAGAAGCCATTGGTTTTCTTACAGCAACAGACTGGGTTGTGGCTAATAAGGAGCTGACCCCAGCTAATCGCTTCTGCATCAAGGACCTGACATCCGGCGACCTGCTGCATGTGCGCGTGGTGGCTGTAAACCCCGGAGGTCGCAGTGAACCGGGAACACTCGCCGAGCCTGTGCCAATCCGTGAGATTGTCGGTGAGTGGCAATCAAATTGAGAGCACTACAGGTTATAGATAGAAGCAATCTCAGAAACCTATTTTAGTTTATTAAATGTTTATCCAAGCTATTACAACCATACACCGTGCCGTTATTCATATTATTCATATTGGAGAAGGAGCTGCAGCTCTCTTGATGTACTAAGAATGTATTTTTTAGTAGAGCTGTAAATAAGTACAAGTGTGCAAAATGTCCTGTGCAAAATCCCTGCAGTTCAGAATTTCACCAGTGATAAGCCAACTTTAAAATGTCTGTCAGGAGCTCCCTGATAGTTGTAACTTATGACCTATCCTTAAAATACTCATACTGCAACCAGGGGAGGTGGAGGTGGTATTAGCTGCCAGCCTCAGATGGACTGCACAGATGTTTGTTCGTAAATCCCGTAGGTGCTGACAACTGCTTTCATTAGCTGTAAATCAAGCTTTCACTTGCATATCTTCAGACCTGACTGCAGTTTTCATCACAGATAAGATGGCTTGGCACTCAGATTTTTTTTCATTGGCAATTTCTTCTTCAATAAATTGAAAACAACAGTCTGTGCATATTTGTTTCCACCAGTTCAAAACCCAAAGTCTATAACTGAAGTTTACAAATTTTGCATTGATCAAAACTGGCAGTGAATGCTTCTTTAAAAGAGAGCATGAATAATTAACGATAACTCTGACATTGCTCCTCTTACAGCATTACAATTTGTATCTAAATCATATATTTAAAGTCAGCAGCACGTGCATGAGATGGAAACTGTGCCCTACTATGTAGTGGCATGTATTGGAAGCAGCAGAAACTGTCATCTTGGTAAAGCTTCATAAAACCTACTTGCTGCAGTGGAAGACCATCCACATATGAATAGTCTGATGTTGTGGGTCTTTAAGATGATTTATTGGCAGTCTCCGTCAGGCAAAGGAAACATTTGGATAGTGAGCCATGTGGCAGTCATGTGATTTATTGGCATTAACTCTGTCACTTCAGCCTCACTCTCACTTTATTTATGGCACTGCTGCTCTAGCTGTCTTGTTGTCCCACACAGGTATGGCTTAATGACATTATCATATGTGTCAACTATATGAAACATATACTACAGTTATGTCTTCAACCATCCTCATAGAGTGGTTCTGGAGATGGGGATGTTGGCTTAATTGCAAAAAGTTTGCTTCTTTTTGACTTTTTCCATCTGTGAGGTTCCTGTATCAGGTCTAGGCCATATGTGGTCAGCTCTATTTTTGTTTGCCCCGGCCAGGCCTGGAACAGTTACAAAATAAATGTGTTTATTGGTACTATATGAGCTTTTGTTTCCTTGGCATTAACTTTTTGAAAGTTACAGTTTGTCAAATAGATACAGTAACATTATCATCTCTAACTGTATTTTCTGCCGTCAAGCTCATTAGCCATTTTTCCATCAGGAATTTTTAGTGGCCATTTAGGAATGTTAGATGGAAATGGAAGGTTTTCAAAAGAGCAAATATTCTGTTGTTGGTTGTGGTGGTTTCCAAAGAATTATTGTGCATCAGATGAGTTTTGTTTTGTTTTTGTTTGTTTTTTTGCACTTGACTTTTAATATCTTAGAAATGTAGGCTTTATAATACTCAAGAATCATTAGTTGTCTCCTCTTTTAGTGCAGAATCATGGCCAATAATTGCTGTTGTGACTGTTTTTTTCTTTCTTTTTTGTTTCTCTTCATCTGTGGTTTCATTTCTAGTTAGAAACTTCAATACCAGCTTCTGTTTTTTTTTCTTTTTTGTTTCTCTTCATCTGTGGTTTAATTTCTAGTTGGAAACTTCAATACCAGCTTCTGTCTTTAGTGCAGCCACACCTTACATGGTTTACACCGCCAACCTCTGATGACTCACTATGCAGCCTAATTTGCTCTGTATCACATTTCCTTTCTATCACCATTTCAAACGTTTGTTTCAAACAAACACGACAACTGAAGAGAATCGTAATTTGTTTCACAAGGCTGTCTTATTTTAATGTGTGATGATTGTGATAGGGTGACACAGGGTGTTGACCAGTGCTGATGTTTCACACTTATCCATTTCAGACACGTTGAGCTTAATATATCTGGACATATGTCTGGTTGGGGTTCAAACTGCTGTGAACAAACGGTAAACTTTGGTGAGAAATGCGGTCATGCAAACAGAACTGCTGGTCAGCTGAGGGGAGTGAAACTGTACCCTGATTGATGGATTCTGTGTGGCTTGTTGGGGGTATATTCAGATACGTGTCACTCTTCTGATGAAGACACACTGTCCTATATATATGCTGAAAGCCCCCTGCAGAGACACATTATCCAGAGACAAAGAGAGATTACACATTGTTTGGATGGGGACTTGCTGGCTTCTGGATGCTGTGGTGCAAGTGACACTACTGGGCATTGCAAGCAGATTTGTTGATTAGCAGGGATTAGAGTTTGAGCCAAATCTGGAGGCAGACCTGATCTTCCTGGGAAATGATGGCTCCAAGAGCCGGATCCCAGCTTGTGCAACAATGATATGGTGACAAATGTAAGGACAGGAGGTGATGAGACACGCAGAGAGAAAATTGGGGCAGTGGGATAGCTAGATGAAGATGGACAGACGGGGTGATGGAGTGTGTGATAAGAGGACTTTTTGAGTGCATGAGGGTGAAAAATGTGTTGGAGGGCAGCAGCTTGGAGGTTTTATGTATCCTCTAAGCCCAGAGAGCTTTTGAGACATTTGCTGCTTATGCTAAAACATGTGAAGGATGCTGTCTCTGTTACTTAACGCCTAGCCTGAGCGAAATCAGCCAGCATAGTGATTAGGTAGAAGTTCCATCCATGCTGCAATTTTATCCATTTGATTGTATTCACAGCAGAGCTTGTTTCAACTGACTCTAGATGGGATGTTGGACCTAACTGGTTGGATGACAGTGATGACATATCTCTGTTGCTTTGGACATGACATGAGGGGACAAGTGGAACAGTTCATCCAAGACTCACCAAATCTATTTTTAGTACCTGCTGGATGCAGGGTCTTACTCTTTTGCCTCTCCCTGCCCAGAGACTGTAGTTTTTTACAGACACTTAGACTGTTTCTTATAGTTTCTGTGTTGTCCTTTTCCTTCATTATAAATCAGGATAATGGACAAACCACGTATATACTGGACTCCTCAGAGGAACATTAGTGATAAAAATGCATTGCTCTGCATTTACTGCAGAAGTAAAAAGTCTATGTTTAGCTATTTCCTCACAGTGATGTAGCCTAATTTCCAAATCTAAGATACTTAAGTTAGTATTTGTATGACAAAAATAAGCAAATGATCACAATTTAAGGGCTCAAATCAGAAAACATTTGTAGCTTTTGCCTAAAAATAATACAGAATTAGTTAATTTCTTAGTTATTGACATCTTCCATCCTGGAGCCCATGATGAGCTTGCCCCCATTTATTATAAAAACTATTCCATTGCCACTTTTCCAGAGTTTCTAAGCACAGCAGCTTAAAAGTGATGTGCCCTATCATGGATTTGTTGGGTGTCACTTTTATTGCAGTAAGTTTGATGAACCTGGAGACGTAAGAATTTTTATAATAATTTATATGAGGTTGTCATTCAGAGTGTGAATTATAGAGGCGGAAGTAGTTTTTTTTTTCTAATTTCACTCTGGCCTGGTTATAAGAATTAGGACAAGGGTTCTCTATTTTCCATACAGTTCAAGGATATCCGCTTTGCTGTCATACCTGTGGAGCAGTTGCAGACAGAATTTGAGGATCGGTTTCAGATGGAAGTTTAAATAAAATGTCTAGGCTAGGGTTGAGCAGTGTACCATTCATATAACCATCATAGATTCTAGCATAGCATTTCTAGACCCTGTTTGCTAACATGATGATTGATTATAGCCAAGTCAGGCTTATTCTTAAGTCAGCTTTGCTCAGCAGTGTATGGTCTACTTAAGTCTTGTTAGCCTGCTATTTTGATAATATCTGGCCCAATTTTGAAGACCTGAACAGAATATTTACACAGCATAGTTTGCACATGCACCTTTATAGCTGAAAGTACCAACAAATGCTAGCAAACGGATGATTTGGTACAAGATGTGTAACATTTTCATGCTGTCTTTAAGATTTAAGAACATAGAAGAGGCTGAGAATAACCCTTTGTTGCATAGTGTCCACTGCAGTGGACACCTATCTAAACATTGTTTTCCAGTATATGCATGGGTCAGATGTTATATTAGCAAATTAGCTACTTCACTGGATATTATTGAGTCATCCATTACACTGCCACTCACTGAAAAGTATATAAATATAGTATAAAATCGATTACATTGTAATTGTGAAATTTGCCTCAGTGATAAACAGAACAAGAAAATGATACAGCTATAATTTTTTATAGAATTTTATACTGTATATCTATGAGAACATATAATTTTATTCATATTTTCATACAACAGATAAAGATAGATAAATACAATTAAAAAGTCCAATAATATTAAAAATAAAGGAAAGAATCACTGCATCAAAGGGATTAACATGTTTGACTTGACTTTTCAGACCGGCCCAAGATCCGCTTGCCTCGCAATCTCAGATCTCGGTACATCAGGAAGGTTGGAGAGCAGATCAACCTGGTCATCCCATTCAATGTAAAATAGTACACATACATAACCAATCCCATGAAAACTTAAACATAAGGTGAGAGGTAAAGCTTCCATTTTATCCTTTATTTTTCCAAATCCACAGGGAAAGCCCAAGCCTGCAGTGTCCTGGCAAAAGGATGGCCAGCCTGTGGATACAAAGAGGGTCAACATCAGAAACAGTGACAGGGATAGCATCATGTTTGTCCGCAGTGCTCAGAGGGAGGACTCTGGCGTTTACGAGATGGCTGTAAAAGTGGATAGCTTTGAAGACAAAGCCACCATCACCATTCAGATTGTGGGTGAGTCATGCATGGCATGGTTTATTTTGGATAATGGACATACACAAATAGATAAATATGTGGATGCAGCACATTGACTGAGTTCAGACCTCTCTGATGAATCTGCTCAGCTGAGTTGTTGACTTCTTTGTTTGAGACAAAAACATAAAAGACATCTCCAACATTGATGCCATGTGACTCACAGAGTTGGAGTCAGTCATCAGCTGCTGCTGTTAAATGTGAGGTCAGATGTCAAAGACATGGTTGACATATAAACTTATTTGGTTTGGAGCTGGCACCTGTCATGCTTCGAGGAACATGCTGCTTATGATTTAAATCTGTTTTTAATGTGATGATGTGTTTTCACAGAGCGGCCCGGTCATCCTACCAGTGTGAAGCTGGTGGATGCCTGGGGCTTTAATGCTGCTCTGGAATGGACTCCTCCAAAGGATAACGGCAATTCAGACATCACTGGATACACTGTTCAGAAGGCTGACAGGAAGACCGGGGTATGACACATGTTTGTATTGAAAGTTTATAGGTTTAGAAAAGGTTTTAAGAAATACAGAAAATGAAAAAGCAAGAGCTTTGGATCAGTATCAAGCAAATATAACTGTTTAGAAACATGGTATCTCATCCAGAATTGATACATCATTTTCCATGCATGCTGCAAGAAATCAGCCAATCTGTTTTGTTTACATCTACAGGATTGGTTTACAGTCCTTGAGCACTACCACAGACTAACTGCCACCATCTCAGACCTCATCATGGGCAACTCATACTCCTTTAGGGTGTTCGCTGAGAACCAAGTTGGCATCAGTGAGACGAGCGCTGTCACCAAGGAAGTGGCAACCATCCAGAAGACAGGTGACCCTCTTGATGCGTGCACTGCTTTAATCTTATGCACCATTTTGTTTTATATGGAAAAGAGCTTTAGCTGCAGGGCTGCAGTGGATGCAATGATGAGGTGCAGTTAGTCTGTGAGAGACTGAATTTGAGACGTAAGGAGTGGAAATTACCTTGGCACTGCTTTTAAACTTAAGTGGGTAACCCCCTTGGCCAGTGTTCAGCTACGACTGAGATGAATTTTAAGAGGCTGTGAAAATATTAAGGCCCCCTGGCAGAGCTCTGTGTGAGTGTGTGTGTGTGTGTATAAGTGTGTTCTTGCGAGTGGTTTTATATGTGCATACGCTGCCGACCCTTCAACAAATGTCATTGGTGATGTGCATCACTCTGTGTTAACTGTAGACTGTGTAGAGCCCATTGACTTTGTGATCTGTACTTTGATAGCATTGACTGAATACTGATTGCAGTGGATAATTTTTTTCATATAATACCATTTATATCAGCCTTATTAAACTATGGTTTATGTTATGTTTGAATATTTACATCAGCTTTACCTGCTTATCAGAGTAACTATGTACGTCCAGTCATTAAAACTAAAAAAACAACTTTAAAGTAACAGTATGTGGCAGCTATTGACACCTAGTGATCAAATTGAAGATAACAGCCATCTCAAAGGCTGTCCTCTCACTATGAAGGCCAAATTAGCTGTCACTCGAATTTGAATTAGAGAAGTACTTTCTTATTAATTCATCCATCCATTATCTATGCCGCTTTATCCAATTCAGGGTCGCGGGGGGCTGGAGCCTATCCCAGCTATTATCAGGTGAGATGCAGGGGCCGCCCTGGACAGGTCGCCAGTCTGTTGCAGGGCCACTTTATTAATCCCCAAAGGGAAATTACATTGTTAAAAAGTAGATTACAGAGGAAAACTAAAAAAAATCACAGATAAATAGATAACTAAAGTTAGTTGCTGAGAAAGAGAGATTTAAAACCAGATTGCTATGAATGCACAAGGTTACAAGGGTACAGTTGAAGTCACTGGGCACACAACATGCACAGCCAACAGATTAATATCTAGGTGCAGAGATGCATTGTGGATGTTCATCACAGTTGTCATTATTTCCTGTTTAATTTCTAGTTAGGACAACTATTACATGGAATTACAACCACAAGCTGGAGAGCCTTGCTGTCATCCTCTGGCAATACTACATGGCCTACTTTATTCAGTTCAAACAAGTTCATTTTGCTTTTCAAGTGATTGCTACAAATTTGTTTTGCTAATAAATGAAATCATTGCAGATGTGTAAAAGTGCCATGATTACTATAATTCGATATCTTAAACCAAAGAGTATCCACACGCACATCCGTACCAATATTGGGCAGGTGCTGAGCCGAAAACATGGGTGAAACTTAAAGAAAGAAAAAACGACTCGCACACCGCAGGGCTCCAATACGCAGTGGATTTATTGGCTGCAGAAAAGCAGTTGTAAGTTTCGAGCTAGTGCTCTTCGTCAGATCTTATATCTATATATCATATCTTAAACCAGACATCATCTAAACAAAAAAGCTCAGTAGAAAAATCACGATGATAAAAAGAGATAGGATAACTCGAGTTACCATGTACCCTCAAACTCCTTACAAAAACCACCCCTTCCTTGTCTCTCTTCTTCCTTTGTCAAACTTTGAACACTAGTCCTATTTGCCCTTTTATTGTTTATTATCATGAACAATTGTTCTCCATGTAGAACCTGCTGACTAAATCAATGATTCACTCTAAGATGATTTTGACATAAAAAAGTATTATTTAGCAAAGCAATTAGATACTAATTAAATCATAGATTTCAAAGTACAACTATTATTTTTCTCATAGATCGATAATAGATAATAATAGATAGATAATTACACAATAACATGAAGCATTTGATTTGAACATTTTTCGATCCATCTGTTTTGGTGTTTCACATAACTCTAAAGCTGAAAAATTCTCCTCTGGGCTAAACAAGGATATAACAATTTTAAGCCTGAACCAATGGCAACTGACTGCAAACAAAAACAACAAGAATGTGAGAACTATCTACACATACTGTAAATGACAAAGTAATTTAAAAATAAAAGAAGAAAAAAATATTTTTTTCCCTGAAAAAGCAAATTCATCAAACAAGATGTTGCTACGTTTAATCCACTGCATCATTTTTCTTGCCAGCTTCGTGTGACCATGAGCTTCCTTTATGTTGGCTAAGGTCTGCTAGAGTAATTGCTGTATAATTCGTTAGAGTTTGACTTTGCTCTCCTCCACTTGTGCTGTACATTACATTAATTTACTCCTTCAGATACACTGTGTCATGTTGCCACAGTAGCTCGTTTTCAGGAAATTTTGAGCAGAATGACTTTAAAAAACTGGAGTAACCATAACTTGAGCTGCTTCACAGTGAAAGATTTTATCCAGTATTGTCAGTTATTACTATTTTGTGAATAGAACAGACATGTAGTATGATTTTACATATCTAAACTCAGCTGCATGTGAAAACAGGTATCATCTACAAGCCTCCTGAGTACCAGGAACGCGACTTCACTGAGGCCCCCAAGTTCACAACACCACTCATTGATCGTGCAGCCACTGTAGGATACACCACCAAGCTGCTGTGTTCGGTTCGTGGAAGTCCCAAGGTTAGTACCCACGCACTTATGTCCATGGATGAGCACAATCTTTTGTAGAGCTTTTCTTATAAATAGATACCTAAACATGTTTTTTTTCCTTCTATTTGTAAGTTTTCACATGGACATGAATGGACAATAAAGTTGAGTTTTATTGTATCATTAGGGCAATTTGACATTTTGGAAGCTTCATCTCTTATGCAAAACTGAATGTTTTTTTTGTTGTCAAAGCTGAAGCAGTTTTGTTCAAAGCAAGGGTTCTCATTAAATCATTTCAGTGCGTGGTATGTTGCTTCAAATGGGGTATTAATGTCACAGCTAAAAAGATCCACTGTAGATGCTGGGCAAGGCTCACACTGGTATGTCTGCACAGTTTCAGCATGTCTCTCACTCTTCTTGGCGGCCGCTGCTTTGGTTAAACTTATCTTTACAGTTGTCCAACAGACTCAGACAGCTTAAGTGGCAAGCCAGGGTGGAAATGCAGTTGATTGTTCGTCCCAGCTGTCCTTGGGCTGTCACTAAGGATAGCAGTGATTGGACACTCAAGATATGTCAGCATAAATTAGACAAATCAAACAGACTTGGACAGAATTCCAGATGAAATGTATCCATAGGAAATCAAGAAAAGAGAGATTGGTGGGTAAGGAATAAGAAAAATATTGTAGATAAATGTTCCCGAAACAGCTGAGAATGCTACTAGAAAGCATGGTGGGATTAGTTCTTTTTCAAAGTGCTATTTCTCTGCATGTGAGTATGGTTTGTTTGTGAAGCTCTGGCTCTTTTAAGATAAGGACCAAGTTATCTATTTTTGCTGTGACTAAAATATCAGTAGTCTTAGACTTGTCGTGTCTGAATGAGCCTTTCTTGCTTGTCCCTTTGGATCAAACATTTAGTAGCAGCTGTGTGAAAACATATCCAATAATCAACTGTGTGGCATCATGGAAAGTAAGCATGCAGCACCACTTTTGTAAAGGACAGCGTCACACTCTGGATGTAAACTTATCCTATCCAGCTACTGTGGTAAATGTGTCCCTCAGTGTCACCCAACACACACTTTATTTATTTTATACGTCACCATAAAACATGTAATTACATAGAGTTTCATTTCAGATTCTCTTGTCCATCATCCTCTGAAAGCTTGCTCTCTCTCTCTCTTGCTTTTATTATCTCCATCTCTTTATGTAACTACCATAAATCTAAATGTCATATTAAGTGGGCTGTAAATGTTTAGCATGTGGCTATAGAGCTATTTTCTTTGCTGGCATGAACATCAGAGCCTGGTGAGAACCGTTGAGGAGGTCCAGCAGAAAGGCATGTCCAGTAGGCTGATAAGCTGTCCTGCCAGCTCTGATAAAGAGTTGTCACGCACAGATGAAGAGACTACATTAGGGGCTGAGAGAGGAACACAAAAAAGAGACAGCGATAAGAAGTACAGCTTGCTGTACTACTCCGTCTGCTTGGAGATGATGCATTATCATAGAAGGTCCTATTTTTGCCACTTATCCAGCCTGTAGCATATCTCCTCTATTAGTGTGAATGACAATCTCAGTAACTCCACACTCATGGGTATTGGGGGAGG
>JAPMNP010014796.1:0-10356 GCA_029874935.1 Atherina boyeri | reverse complement strand
AATAGATTTTCCTTTTTTGGAGCTGCTCACTTTGGCCTCACTACTTGTTTTCTCTCTCCCTCTCCCTCTCTCTCTCTCTCTCTCTGATAAACTCCCAAACAGACTTGAGCACAAGTGTAGCATGACTTGTTATTCCCACAGTGCTCACAAACACTTTCTTCAGAGGTTTTATTGTAGTCTCTTTATCCCGTCTTCGCTGAGGGGAGCCGTCATGCTATCTGCACTTAAAAACGTACATATCGATTGCGTGTCTGGATAGCTTTGAAAAGCTCTGACTTCAGGCTGTGAAAACACTGGATGTAATGGTACATTTCTGGCGGGCCTCATAAATTCAAAAATCTGTCCTCACATGGCAATGAAGTTTGTTTAAAACAGGAAACGGTGCATTGTCATTCTTTGTTGAACAAAATATGTGTTTTGGATTGTTTTTGCAACTCAAATGACATTTTTACAGGTAGAGACATATTGAAATTATTAAAAAGAATTTCATTTCAAGTGGCTGAATTGGTTCAAAACTGAAAAGTACACAACCATAAGTATTTTTATTTTAGCACCAGGGACAGGGAGACCAGAAATCAAATATATTTATAACAAAGAAAGGCCAAGGGTGCACAGTTTATATGCATATTTGTTACCATATGCATACATTCAAGTTCTAAAGTCTTTGTTTGCATTTGAGTTGAACAGCCAAAGGCTATACTTAAACCCTTGTAGTGCAATTAAAGATGGCACTTGGAATGTTTTTTTTTTTATCCAGTTTGATCCAGACATGTCCTCAAGACTTAAAACTGAAAGTGCTAGAAAAGTGGCTTCCACAAAGTGCTGATTGATCAATGATTTTATAAATGATGTTTCACTTCTCATTTTGAAAAACATCAGAAAAAAAAAACTTCCCTGGAAATGAATGGAGCATTAGATCTGCAATACAATGAATAATGACGATTTTTCAAATATTTTTTTTTGTCTTTCTTCCCACTCAGAGAGCAACATGACCATGTCATTGTCCAGTAACTCATCAGAGGTCCAAGAGGGCGATGGGATCCAGTTGACCTGTACGGTCCAATCCACTTCAGGCCCCGTGTCTGTCATCTGGCAATGGACAGACAAGCAGGCAACCGAACCGATCCAGGAAGTGGCCTCTGTGGATCGGGAGGGCACTGTATGGCACAGCCCCACCTATAGAGAGCGCTCCAGTTATGGGGAGATCCGTGTGGAAAAAGTGCGAGCTGACACATTTTCTCTATCCATTTACAACTCCTTACCTGGAGATGAGGGTCAGTACAGCTGCACAGCGACTGAGTGGCTTCAGACCGGCACTGAATCGGAGCTAAGCTGGGAGAAGATGGAAGATAAATCAGCCACTAAGACTGTCACTGTCAAAACAGTTGGTAAGATTATTCAACCCTCATGTGGCATCATAATAGTCTAATACCTTTAAGTCAGTACGACATGTAAACATTCTGACATGTGGCTTCACACTTAAATACCGGATCCAAAAGAGGCTTGTAGTTTTTTGATTTGCTGAATGGCTCAGGAAAGACATGCAGTGCACATAGTTGAATATACCATGGTTTATTCATGCATCGCTTTAGGGAAAGAGCTATTATGACAGACACACACTCTAACACCACCTGCCTCATGTCAAGAGCTGTGCTTTCATGACACCCATGATAGAACCACACACATTCACACACATGCACGCACGCACACACACCCGTATGGATTAGTCAGAATTATTAGAATGGAAATGCAGCAGCAGTGTGTTTCACAGTCTGTGGGTCTCCTCTGTCACTGCTGAGTTAAGCTGAACATCCGTCGTTCAGGCTGAGGAAGCCACTGGAGCGGAGCGGTGAGGAGCTGGCAGGCCCAATGCACTGGGTGCAGTACAGGCACACATACACACACACAACCAACGGATTAGCTCCCAGCAGTAGCACACAGCAGTGCTGCAGAGAAGAGATGTCAGTTTTTAAGTGGCCATTTGTCAAGTTGGGGCAACAAGAGAAACATTAGTTTGAGGAACAAGAGACACATTATGCAAATCAGAGGAAAGAAGTCCAAACTGCTCATCTCTATTCAGTTTGACTCCTCAATATTGCCGCCTCTTCTCCTCCATGCTTGTTGATCAAAGGATTTTCTAAATGTGCACTGTTGTGTGACGGTCAATGCGTTTCATTTTGGCCCTCATTTTTCTCACTTTAGCCTCCAGCTGCAGTTTTATTGGACCTAGGCCTGCCATGCAAATAGGGCTTTACTTTTTATTACAGGATTTTTCACTTCTGGAGTTTTTGCCTTTCTTCTTGCACAGAACTTGGTTCTCAAGTTTTCCATCAAAGCTCAGATCGTGTTTCACATCGACCTGTCCTCTGAGTGAACCAGTCTACAGCCTGTACATCAGCGTTTTATATATGACTACTGTACCTTCATTTAGTTTATAGCCATCTCCTTTATGGACTCCTGCTGATTACTGACAAGATCCAGTGGGAATGGCAGTGGTATGTCCTCTGCAAGCCTTGTGTATTTGTTGCCACAGTGAAAATAGAGGTGCTGGGAAGATGGGCTTCTTTCCAGCTGATTGGCTTAAGGGACTCCCAGGGTGTCTAGTGTGTGTGTGAGTGTGTGTGTAAAAATACAAAATACACACATTCAAGCTGGTGTATAGTAGGTACTCATATGGACAATATTCCAAACAACAGCTAAAGTGTAGTATAAGAAAAGTGCTACTGTCTGAAATCCTTGTTTCTGTCACTGAGACACATAGACAGTAAGGGAGATAGATGGAAGGATGGATGGTGCCAGGAGATGAGAGATGGAGCAACAGGAGAGAGTTATTGTCTGTTTGAGAATTATGGCCCCAGGCAGCTGTCCCAGCAGTGGCTAAGTCTGGACAGAATGCCATTGATTACAAACCCTGAAGGGCACTAGGCATGATGGCTGCTAGAGGACGCGACGGGGTGAGGGACAGACAGAAAGCAATGGCCCTGTTGACAAGAGCATAATGGGGAATCTGCAAAATCTCAATCAATCAAATTATCTCATCTGGCAAAACTCCATTCCACTTTTTTTTTTATTCATGTTTGACTATCTTTCTTATATTGAAGTTTTATCATTTGCATTTACTAAAAACATGAGGAGTAGGGACTTATTGTCAAACTGCCTTAAAGAAGCAAAGCGTCACCTTATCCTGTCTGTCTCTCTTCCCTGCTTTTTTAGTGCAGGTGTATCTTGGCAATAATACACAGTGTTGGGTGAATGTTTTTAGCTTAATTAGGATAGTTTAGACTTGGCAAGCAGCTGGGCGTAGATCGAACTTTGGCGCTTAGTGAAAATCTCTCCCAGGGGTTTTCTTTGTTGCATCACCATTCATTTTGAAGCATACTCTCACAATCACGTACACACATAAAACTGTGTTTAGACTCTCGGGACATAACAATGTAGGGAAATACTAGCTGATTTACCCATAGGTCAGCGCTCTTCCAGTTAGTATTGTCTGTATTTTCTCCAGTAAAAGGCCTTGGTCCTTTTAGTAGCCATGCTTAAAAGGATGGCTCCTTCCTGGAAGAAATTCTGCATCCTTACATCATGAAAATGTAGACTCAATTACATTTCCAAGCTAGTCTTGGTCTATTAGAGGCACTCAGCATCGATAATAAAATGAATAAAAAAAACCATTTGACAATGTGTCATCCTAACCTGCTCTCCTCTCCTCTCCTCTCCCCTCCCAACACATAGAGTCCTCCTTCATGGTGTCGGCCTCCTCAAGAACCCCTTCAATAACCTTCGGAGAGTCCTTTGACCTCCTTTGCTTGGTCAAGCCTCGTCATAACCCCCGAGTCCCCACATCCGTCACCTGGCGCTTCATGCCGGCCAGCACTCGAGCTGAAGTCGAGGATCAGAATGATTTCAAAGACCTGGTGACTTTCACCCGTGAAGGCACTCTGCAGTGGGGAGAGCAGCTCCTTGGGTTGGGTACCCGCACCACAGTGGACCGCTCTCACTCCAACACAAACTTCAGGCTGTCAGTCACCCGCGCAGGGCGTCGCGAGGCGGGGAAGTACCAGTGCACCGCTGTCCTGTGGAGGAGGAACTACGACAACAGCTGGAGCAGAGTGGCCAACCGAACCTCCAACCTGCTCGGCATCAGTGTCCTACAGCCAGGTAAAGCTGCATGGACGCTTGCCAAGCGGACACACACCTAATTAGAACGGACACAGACCAGCATGCAAACGGGGATAAACACAGAGTCAGACACAGAGCTACACACAGACTTACACACACGATGAATCCACTAAAGCTTAGAGGATTTCTGCTTGCTCTAATTGCGCTTAGTCTCTGGTTTAGCCACTAATTGGAGTGTCTTTGGATTGTGTTGCATCTGTTTATATCTGTGTGTGCAGGGCAGGGTGGAGTCTCCTAATGGAGCGGGGTGAAAGGATTGCTAAATATCCCACAGGAAGAGAAAACTGAGTGAAAGTAGTGGGCGAAAGGAAGAAAGACAAAGGAAATGAGGAAGAGTGATAAAGAGAGTGAACAATCTGTCCTTGAACCTTTTTTCTCGGCGGAGGCATTAAACTGTCTACACCGCCCTCATTGGCCCTTTTATTCACCATACACACACAAAGAGAAAAAAAACCCATTCAGACACAGCCCAATTAGAGGAACACAAACACACACACACACACCAACTCACATTTGCCCAATTTAGCTCAACTTGTTGTGCCTCAACAGTACAATACTTCATTTATTCAGGTGAATGTGCCTCAGGCAAACAGTCATTCTACTTAGCAAAAGAAATATTCATATCTCAATATCTTAAACTTTAAAAGCAGTACAGCAAAATATTACAGTTCCTGCCGTACTAGTGAGGCCCAGATTTGTTGGATTTTGTACGAGGAACATGAGAGAGTTGTGTGGGTGGGATAAAATGTAGGTTTTCATCTTGTTATAATAATACCCCAGAAACATCTGTAAGTGTTGGTTTGCTGTGTGATACTCGTGACCATGAGGGATGCATGCGTGTAGCCTCCTGTTTAGGTGTGGATGTGAAAGATGCTGTACAGAGTTAAGAGGCAGACTCTGATGATCAATAACACTTTTTAAAAGTGAGCCAGAGGCATGGAGTCACATCTATTGAACAGGTAGTCTCTCATTCCTTGCTGCTATTGATTCAGGTGCACGCATGAATGCAAAGAGATGTAAACAGACTTGAACTACTTTCAGAAGCAGGACTGATTGCAGAGACTGTGCCTTACTGGTAACTGACTGCACTCTGACCTTAATCATTCACATAGAACACACAGCTTCCCTAGGCCCTTCGAGAGTTATTTGAAAATCGACTTATCATCCTGAATGCTCATTCAGGCCAACACACCATGTGGAGCTTATCGTGTTTAACCCTAACCAGAGAAATCTTAGGAACAGGCACACTCACACAGGCAGACTTTTGCAGGGGAATGACTCCTTCTCCAGCAGTGTGCGTCTCCATGACAAAGGGATGAGTTACCTTGGTAATACCATCAGTATCCATGACGATGTGATCAGTTGCCGACTGGAATCCAATCCGCAAACGTAAAAGAGCGATTATTCTGTGTATAAGGGCAGTATTTCACAAGGAAGTGGGGTTTAGTAATTCCTTTATCTCATCACGTACCAATGCCCAGCTCAGTCCTGCTCATCTTTTCAGGCTTCTTTGTTGTTCTTGATTCTGTTGTCAGACCACCATTTAGACTGATGACTCATTTGTCAAAATGTAGGACGTTTCTCTTCTCGCCATCCGCTTTTTATTTCCATATCGTTTCCCTAAATGTTAACTACTCCTGGCTAAAACCCGGCAGGCATTTTCAGTTTCTCTCTCAATAAGTTGGGATAAAGGGGAAGGCATGTAATGAAGCATGAGCAGACGCAGCATCTGACCAGATACATAATTGAGAGACATTAAAACATGCCTACAGTGGTAGTTGCTCAATATGTATGAGCTGCCTCACCAGTGTGATGTGAACTTTTATGTGCTTACTGTGCATACATGGAGAAGGCTACATCGCCCATGACACCTAGAAACATAACGGCCAAACTGCTTCTCTCAGCTTTCTGCCACAATCTCGTATTCAGCTGCATGGACAGAGTTCTAAGACGGTGTCCAAATGCAGAATGACACTTTTCTTTTAATCATCGGAGAACTTCAAAAGCAAAGAGAGAAAAAAAAGGATCTAAAATTGCACCCTAGATCTAAGATCTATGCATCTTGACTCAGCAGGAGGAGGAGTTTACTGGATATAGATAAAAGCTGGACCAAACCCACGCAGTCAGCTGGTCAGCATAATGTTTTGTCAATATATTCCTCAGTCCAGGCCTACCTCTTGTTCCGAATTGCATTAGGAGCATGTTGCCTGTGCCAAAGTCCCATGGGTCATGCCAGAAGAGTTCACCACCATGTCTGCACACACAATAGTTTTCTACCTACTGTGAGGGCCCCAGTACAGTAGTTGAGTTTGAATTATCCACCAAAGGCTACATGTGGAAAACCATTACACACAGATCTCAGTACAGATCTCATTTTCCTACACAAACCTGCTCTTCATGTGCAAACTGTGGGGTTGCCTCCCAGAGCAAAAGTGTAATTATCTTATGATGGAACACGATTCGATATTAGCCCTCACAGCAAAGGACATCTACAAACACACAACATAAACAGTTAATATACAGCTTCACGTACATCGGAAGAAATATTAGATTTCACCTGATTGAGTTTTCTCTTTGTTTCTTTCTGAAATGCAATAATGGCAAACACATGTTCAGCATGGCAGCTCACCAGGGAAGCCCTGGTCCCTGCTACACAATCTAATATCATCTGCTCATAACACAAACTACACATGTGCCAACACATACACACACTGCAAACGCGCAAAACTAATTATGCGAAATCTTTCCTAATGGAACTGCAGCTTAGATTAATGATGATTTGGGGAGATCAATACATTTTTCTCATCTTTTGTGCGTGTGTGCCTGGCATGAGGAGCGGGATATTAAGACCGTCTGGTTATTGGCTGGATGAGAATGATTATAGTTATAATGGGGGCAGGTGTCCCACTTAGTTTTCATCATCTCTGCTTTCACACCTACATTTTCCTGGCTACCTTTCACTCACATGATCAAACATCACAATGCAGGAACAGATGTCTTTTTTTCCCCCTTTTTTTCATTTTGGTTATTTTAAACTTATTTTTATCTTTTTTTCCTCTCTCTTGTGATTGTGCTTTGAGTTGCAGGGTGAAATCCCCCCCACTGTCCCGTCCTGCTCTTGTTAAGGCTGTCCTTCCATGTAATAACGGATGTGCTCTCCTTTCATGCCACTGATGTAGTTGCCACTAAGCCTGTATTGATAGTGTTTCCACCACTTCAGTAATTGGAGATTCCAGCTTATCAGGGCACGGATAGGAGCTTTCTATCTTCATAAAGGCCTGGCCCATCACCTTACATACTAGCTGCCGCTCCATACAGTCTTTCTGTATTATGTCATCACTCTACCCATAAGGTCTCTAATGCCTTCTTTCCCCTTCACTCCCACTTAGCTGCATGTTCCCCTCCTCACGCCCCCAGCTTCTATCTCACTCTCTTGCTTTTTCAATATTTTATAATTCCCTACTTCCCTCCTCTGCCGCATAATTCTCTCCATTATATTTACATTTTTCTTCAAATAGTGTCTTCAACGCTGTCATTTTTGTATGAATAATAAAAAATGCAACAGCTGCATGTTTGCACACAGTTGGGGTTTTATCATTTTGATATTGTTTTTTAAACCGAGTGGTAAATCTTTTCTGTGGTTTGAGTCTTTTTTTTGGGCTGTAAAAGAGTGTAGTTTGGGGTTGCCCCAAGCTCACCTGAGGCAGGACTGTGTGTATGTAGAGTTGCATTCATCTCTCGAACACACCATTTGACTGCTCTTACTACAGTTTATACTTTGCACATTCAAATAATCAAAGTGCACTTAGAGTCTGTTTGTCAGCTGCGTACACGCATGATCACAGAAGGTCACAATGTGTGATAAACAGAGACTTTGAGGGATGCTTGGAAAGAAAATAATTTCATAAAAGGCTTCTGATTAATCGCGTCTGTTTCAGACATTCAAGGTCAGGTTTCTCCCCTTTGTGTCTTCCCCCTCATAAAAGAAAAAAAAAGACACATCCTCTCTTATGGGCTCACACAGGCACATATTTCTGTCCAAGCTAATCCAATCTCAGCTTCATTTCCTTGTTCGGCCCAATCTGCAGACACAATGAAATTCTCTGTGTTGTGTCCCTCCCTCTCTCCTAAGCACCTGCACATGTGTGTGTGCATGCATTTTATGCGTGCACACAAGTGCTTGTGTGTCCTGCTGCTGCTGTAATTGAAGTCGTAAGTCAGAGCTAGATACAGTGCCGCTGCTCCTCATGTAAATCAGAGGCTAATGGTTGGAGCAAGCAGGAGAGGCTCCGCAGCACTGCCTCATGAACACACACGCTCACTCACTATTCCTCTGCTAGCACTAACTGAATGACCACTGTTCTTTGCGGTTTAATGAGCATAATATGTTTTATGCTTATTGGCAGGACCCTCTCAAACACACTCAGGCATGCATGCTGGCCCATGGCTCAGTCTAATATGTCTTTATGTTCTCTTCTTCGTGCCAGCTTCCTTTGGGTCATTAATCTCCCAGAGTTCCCCTGCCCTGACCCGCTGTCTCACCCAACCCCTGTACATCCGCTGCCAAGCCTGTAGCAGTCCAACAGTCTCTTTCAGATAAGCAGGCAAGAGGATGGAAAATGAATGTATCTTACTGGTGTGTGCATACCTATACAATGGTTGTGTTCAATCCATCCCATTCAGAGATATCCACATTTAGACCTCTTGTGATGTTATATGGTGAGCTGCTGAGGAGAAAGATCGGAACTGCTAATATCCCTCTGACACAATGGGATCATAGATACATCATAGTCATTAGCATAGAAATTAGGCTCCCTAATCTGCACTTTTCAGTCATGGGATCTCAGTCCGTCATCGCTTCTGACTTGCAGCCTGCACTGATCTATGCCCCCTGTGACAAAAGGCCCAGTCAGTCTGTGCAGCATTTCTTCTTTGAATGTCTGCATGAGAAGTAGCAGCCGGCCGAAGTGAGCTGTCCTGCAGGGGATCAGGGTGTGTCTAAAGCCTTCAGTCTTGTCACAAGGGCCATGCAAATGCTAAAGGCATAGCAAGCAGCATTAAGACCATAAGTCCTCTTGTATGCAGCCGGAGAGACTGCCTGCTGATTTCTGAAATCCCCTCAGGAGCATGTTCTCACTTTCTGTCTTTTACATCTCTCATCTTTTTCAGGCTCTTTCCTTCCCTCTGCACATTCATTCTTACTCCTCCTGTGACTATCTATTCAGTTTGATGATATATCCCTTAACTTTCCAATTTTTCTCTCATCCTGTCTTCTTATGGAGAAAAAAAACCCTCATTCCTCTTTCAGTGTCTACCTTTTTGCTCTTAGTCATTCTTCTCCTGTCTCCTCCTCCCTCTCTCTTACCCACATTTTTCTCCTTTTTAAAGTGGGGACATTACAGTACATTTGTAGCCTGGTGGTTAAGTTGTCAGCCCAGTGGTCTTTCAGTACACATTAGACTATGTTTAAAAAGGGACTAAATGTTCGGCAGACTCCACCTGCACCTCTGATGTTCACACTTCATTTAGGCTTAATTAATATTCATGAACCCACAGGTTAGACTGCTGAGTATTCATGCAGGCTGATCAGAAAAGAGTGACACAGATTGTGGTTGCAGAAAGGAGAGGAAAGAGGTGATGATTCATTCAAAGGTAAGAAAGTGACAAAAGAATAAGATCAAATGGTTGAGTGCAACCTACAGTAGAGACTGCCATTGAACAACTTCACCAGGAGCAGTACAGAACAGAAGTTTAAACTTTAATAACATTTTCCCTCTGGTAAAAGACTAAAGGATAATTATCTTTTGATTACTATCTCCAGTTTTTTTCTCCTCTGAACACTTGGCCAGACAGCTTTATACCTCTTAACCTAATGTTACCAGTGTGTTAATGAGAGCTGCGCCTGGTGAAGTCCCACAATAACCAGCTTTCTGTTGCTGTTTTTATTTGCTGCTAGATAATGTGAATAAAAAAAGGTTAATAAAAACGATAAAAACTGAAAATAATTGCACTTAGAATCGTGGATGAACTGGCGACCTGTTCAGGGTGTGCCTTGCCTCTCGCCTGCTAATTGCTGGGATTAGGGCTGGGCGATATGGGTAAAAAAATGATATCACGATAATTTTTCTACAATATGACGGTAACGATATAACAGACGATATTGACGTCTTTAACTGC
>JAPMNP010014425.1:0-16989 GCA_029874935.1 Atherina boyeri | reverse complement strand
GGAATGAGCTCAATCAACCTGGAATTCATCCTGTTAACAGTTTGGTACATTATGCATGCATTTTGAAATGTATTTATATCAGTAAGACGATGCAATGATATGTTCTTCAGAACTAGACAACTGGAAGCAAGGGGGAGAAAAAAAGAAGAAAAGATTGAGTACTGTGTTAAACATGAGCCCATTAAAATGGAAATTAACTCTTTTAGCATATCTGGCAGTTTTCTGCTGAAAAGGTTTCCGAACATGTTAGTGGTGGGTTGTTTGACTAACAAAAGGAGCTAAATGAATATTTGAAATATCCAATTTGTCAATTTCATTCCCTTGGTGCTTGTATTTTCTCTCATCAGGGATGGACTCAAACTCTCAGACATCTCAGGAGCTGCTTATTCCCAATGATGTAAGTAAAATCTATTCAAAACGCTGAGCTTTGTGTTTTCAATTGTTCTATTTTCCACCTGATCTTCATTTTACATGTACACATTGCAGCAGCAGGTGACTAGGTGCAGCCGCAAAGATGTTGCAGTATGACTTCAATAGAGATGAAAGGCATGGCGGCAACTTACTAATTATCCTCATTATTCTAACCTCAGACTAGACCAAGGTTAAAGGGATTTTGAGCTGATATGGATCCTTTCGCAGCATTGTGTGGGCTGTAGTTGCAATGTCTTAGAGTGACTCCCATGAGTGATCAGTAAATCCTCTCATGTTCCCTGACCTACTTAGAAGCTGTCTGCTGTCAAAACAGCCAATAAGAAAACAGAGAAAGATCTTTTCCCTCTTCACTTTGCTTCTGCCAGGGTTTGATGAACAAACTCTGATCTGAGAGCAGAAATCACAACGAAATTTTAAGTCCAGCATCCAGTCTGGCTGGTTTGGTCAGAGAATGATACAGTAGCAGCCTTGGCTGTTCATTGTAGTTTCATCTGAAAAATAAGCGAAATTTAAAAAATGGTAATGAAGGTATTTATAATTTAGAGTTTAATCTTCAGCTCATATAACCAGAATAATTCACAAGACTAAAATGTTGCTCACAAGATTAACAGATAAGACTGGAGTTAAATGTCTTAAACAGCTGGGCATTGTGTTGGTATAGTGATCTTGTTTTGGACTGTTTTCAAATATAGTCCAAGAATTTACAGCATGGTGGTTCAAAATACTCCTATGGCTCCATTTTATGGCAACGGAAAAAGCAGCAATTAACACACTTTTCACTTTGTTGACATAGATGCAGCTTTGAAAAAAATAAACAAATTGAAACATAGTGTAGATAGTTTAGGTTTCACTGCTACATGTAGGTCATAGCCAGATGCCTCAAACATTTCTAAAATGCCTGAACCCCTCCTGCAAGTAAACCCCCACATGGCAAGCGGCACAATGCATCAGAGGAATGAGGGAGCCCAGTGCTGTATGTGACAGGGACAGCTGTGAGCTCCAGCCATTGTTCCAGAAGAGAGGACTTACAGCCGTGACTGAGCCTCCTCAGCCCCTCCGTCCCCCCTCCGGCTGGCCGTGCAGCGACCACACAATCCCACTCTGTGCTCGCACAGCGAATGCTGAAGTAAACTTGTGTGCACACACAGACGCTCTCAGAAAATGCTTACACCCAGTCAGCACTGTGCTGCACCTCTGCGGAAGAGGGGGGATTTAGCTGGAAGAATAATGGTTGCACCCTTTACCATCTCTCTTCCCATGTCCTTTTAAATGATTGCCTCAGCAGGAACTCAAAAATATATAGGGCACATGTAGTTGAGGACCGGGAGGCTGTTAATGACTGCTTAGAAAAAATAATCATCTGTGAAATATCCCCTTGTTTATATTTAGTTCTAGTTTGCTCAGCTATTTTCATTTATCTATTTATTTATTTAGCGGTTGTTCATACAGAAATGACAACAGTCTGAGGTCACACTTACTAAAGTGGGCAAGCTGTTGACAGCTGGCATCTATTGACAGCTGCTAGAGATTTTTGGTCTCAGCGGGGATGAGGCGTTATCAGTGATATGAGTTCTGTGGCGACCATTGTCTCTGGAGTTGCTCTTTAGGCTTGCTGCTCTCCATGCGTCCCTCCCCACCCCCCACAAATAAACTGCTGAGCCAATAATAGCCAGGCAGACCAACCAGGTCGCTGTGACTGATCAGACACTGTGAACAGAGCTGCTTACTTTTCTGGAAAGGAATGTGAAATGAGAGGGGACAAGTGCAGCACAAACACTGCGTTTGTCTGAGTACTATACGTCAGTATATGTCAGTCGCTGTGAAATTTCCAGCACACTCATGCACTACAAGAACTTCATCACTGCCTGGCGTGTTCGCTATATATTTGGCATCATGGCCCTTTAGCTGGAGCCCTTGACACCCTGCACTTGGGCTGATGTGTGGCTGCAGGCTCTGGTTCTGCTAAATATCCATTGTCACCAATCGGCAGGGGTCCAGGTTTGGAAACATAATCGGAACAAAAGTGTTAATGTATTTTGGAGCGCAATAAGAATCGTGTCATTTTCTAATCTGCTTTCAGCGAAGAGAACACTCAAACCAGTTGGTCTATCTGTTATGTATTTGAGTTATTTTCCCATTATGTTTTCCATTAGTGCGGAGATGCATCTAGCTGGCGTGTGTTTGGGAAGTGATTTGTTTGGGAAGTCATCACCACTCTGAGGAATCAATAACCTTTTAGCTACTCAGATTAATGAGAGGCAAATGTGCCTTCTCGTCTCTTTTACTGGTGCGGACACAGTTGCAATTAAGGCAGACTCGAGGGGGGTAAAAAGAAAGTGCATTTGACATTCATGATGGATGAATAAACCACTGAAGATAAGCAATGTATTTGCAATATTTGAAGTAGTGTGCATTAGGTCACCTAAACAGCAGCACACTTTTTTTTAACCTTTTTTGCCTTTTTTTTCATCAGTACAAATGATCCGATAGCTAAAAAGAACTTTGTTCAGATGTTAAAATCCTTTGAATTGAGTGTATCTATAGAGTTATTCATTCTTCTGGCCAATATTTTGCTTCTGTTCCTCCACAGCTGATCGGCTCAATCATCGGCCGTCAGGGCACTAAAATCAACGAGATCCGGCAGGTGTCAGGAGCTCAGATCAAGATCGGCAGCCAGCTTGATGGAACAAGCGACCGCCATGTCACCATCACTGGAACACCAGTCAGCATCAACTTAGCCCAGTACCTTATTACCTCCTGGTAAGGCCCAGTTACATTAACAGTCATCTAATGAGCCCCTGCAAGAAACGGGTCTTAAGAGAAACACATTGGTTTGAAAGGGTCAGAGGTCATCCTTTAAGTCAGCATGAGATATGGCCTTGTGCTGCTGGTAACTGTACTCATGGGAATAAGGAAAATAGTTGTGCAAAACATCCATTATATCAAGGTAAAGAAATCTGGAAAATACCCACCAAAATTAAACAAGGTGCATGACTTGTAGCCACATACCAATGTTTTTTTTATTATTATTCCAAATACAGATGAATAAAGATCCTCATTGCATAAACATTTGGGACTCAATGAGGATGGCATTTAATTTATCACTGCTTGTCATCAAACCCCAATGTTGCATTTGTAAAGATGAATATAACGATGATCTTCTTCTTGTAAGATTTATTTTTCTTATAAAAATCCAAACCTAACATGCAGGAAATGACTAAAGTGGTGATGTTTCCACATATATAACTTAAGCTACTTTATTACAAGCTTTATGACCATTTTTTTTAAACCGACGCAGACCAAACTGAACAAACCTGTGCTCTTTAGATAAGAGACATCTGGCCAATGTGAAGTTTTAAAAACACATTTAAAAGTTCATATTTTTCAGCTATTTCAGTACTGAGAATTAGACTAAAAAATAGCCTTCTAAAAATTAATCAATGAAGCTGTTGAATTTGGTATCAAAATTTTCTTCTGCAGGTTTATCAAACTCTTTGCAGCAGCAATTAGATACAAACAAATGTAACAAAGCAGAATTAAACAGCTTTTCATTAAATGTACAACCTGAAACCGTTAATAAATTATGTCAGTTCTGTCTTTATAAGAAATACAGACAGACCTAGTACAGAGTGGTAAATGTCAACTGAAAGAAATAAATAATAAAATTGTTATTTGATCAATAAAAGGGCTTGGGGTCTTTTAAACCAAAATGTTTGGCTTAAACAAGAAATGTAGAAATGAGAAGGCCTCAGAGGTTTAGGAATACACTAATCACTCTAAACACCTAGATTTTTTCCATTTGTTGTCGATCTGTAGTTTTCAGCCAAGCAGACCCACATGGCATCACTTTTAATACTCGACCAGACTTCTTACGAATCACTCTTCACATATGCAGTAACACTCTGTAAGACCTTTGCAAGAACAGTTCCCTTATAATCATTTTTCCAAAACTTTCCCAAATGCTGCAGCAGGAGTATAATCCAATAATTCCCTCTCTTGTCTCCTCATCTCCCTGTCCCCACCCCCTTGCAGTTTAGAAACGGCTAAATCCACAGCCCAGGCAGCAACAATGGCATCTCCAGTCGACCTCAACATGGCCTTCACCCAGCCAGCTTCTCCAGCTGCCTCCCCTGCACCCACCCTGGCCGCCATGGGCACACTGACCCCGGCTCACATGTTGGGCACCCCGTACGGTGCCATGCCCCTCTCCGGGCTGCTGGGGATGAAGTCTGTTCCCTTTCTGACTCTGTCCAGCCCCGCCCCCACTGTGGCCGTCTCTGCCGCGCCCACTCACACCACTCTGGCCGCTTACACCGCCAAAATCTCCTCAGCCAACTGCATCAAAAAGCCAGAGAGACAAAAGTTTGCACCCTACTGATGAAGACTTGTTGTGTGGAAAGTCTGATGAAGGACAGCTGTAGTGTAATTTCAAACACCCGATGTAGCCATATTCGCCAGAAGAGATGCTCCTGACTTTTATCCTATGATGCACCAACAGAGACCAATGGATGACGCCATTTAAAGTTATTTACAGTTCTAGATCATTTGTGAGTTTCCCATGTATTGATGGACAGCTTTCATCATCATCACCACATCACTGTTATTGACCATTTAAAAAAAAAGAGAAAGGGCTGGAACGTCACCTGAGAGACTCATGTTAAACAGTTTTTACATGTGCTTCTCAAGTTAGAGATCAGCCAAGTATTTATCCTTCAATAAATTTGTAAATTGTACTCAGATGACAAATGCTCTACTGTATGATGCTTTTATACAATGTCTGTTTGCCTCTTGAAGTTTTTAAGAAAATTTGTAAATGTCCGAGGGGTGTCTTTTTTTCTCTTCTTGTTTTTTTTTTAATATGTGCTATGGTACTGTACTTTTACTTCAGTGTTTTGTCTGTTTTGTTTGATTTAATTTTGATTGTGCAACTGGGTTAATCTTTATTTATTAGTATTGTTTCCTTTATTAAAAGTCTTTGGTTCCTGATATGGCAGAGCTGTCTGTCTGTATCTGCCTCTTAAGCCTGTTCATTTACAAACAAATAAGGGTAAAATTCATGTAGTGGCGCAGGAACACATAATTTTGATAAGGAATATGCTGTTGCAAATTTAGCTTACTTTTGTTTCTTCACAAACAGCTTGTCATTGTTGTTGGTAGAAATTATAAGAGATGCTTTTCATCATTGTGCTCTGACGTCCCAAACAATAACTGCAGAAGGAGACAGCACAGCCCCGATAGAGCAAAGATCTCAGCCTCCATGACATATGTGTTAGTGTGCACGTTCAGAGACAGATACAGAATCACATACTACTATCTGTTTGGTAGTACTTTCTCTGTGAGTCCCAAAGGACAAAATACGGTGAGAATTTAAGGCATAAGAGTTTGTGAGGAAAAGGGGAAAAAACACAAACATAGTGGGATAGCTGGGGAAAACGTGAGGATCCACAGCAATGCTGTAAACACCAAATATCTGCATGCACTGCAGCATCGTCATCCTCAGGAGAGGCAGCTGGGATCCTTTCATCCTAACACATATGGGTTTTTTGTTTTTGTTTTTTTATTATGCTTGCTTCATGAATGTGAGAGACACTAAGAGTGCACAGTCCTCGCTGTTACCAAAGGGATTCACTTTTACACAACACACACCAACATTTCAGGGACATTCAACTGTAGTACAAAGATGAGAAACATTCTATCTATGGCCTTGAAATACAAAACACATCAATATTGGATTAAAATTATTTCAACAAAAAAAACATAAAATACACAAGGAGAACACAACAAAATAGGAAATGTTTTTCATTAAAAAAAAACTCTGAAAGGTTGTTTTCTGACTCATTGTGTTTGTGTCACCTTGTGTTTCCTGAAGGAGTTTCTGTTTTTTCATGTTGATGTATATAGTATAGTATAGTTTGTGGTATTTGCAGTTTCACTGCTTTTGGTTTTGCTGCTGTGTTTTAGTCCTCAGGGTAGTCTGAAATCAAACAGCCAAATATTTTTCATGGTCTTTGAAGGACTCATGATAGGCATAAACAGCATACTTAGACTCTCAGTGGATCAAACATCTCTTCTGAGATGAAGTATACCGACTTTGAAATAGATCCACACTCACAGCTTCTATTTGTCTATAAAAAAGCCACCGTGGCGTACAGTAGTTTTTTTTTCAGAACAAATACAATTTGAGGTTAAATTTTATTTTATTTAATTATCAAAGTGGGATGTTGGTGAAAGGATGAGTTTTGAGCTGGTGGGAGGAGAGATTTTAGTTGTTGCATTTTGGTGTATTTTTGTCTTCTTTCATGTGAGGCAGACCCATTGATTGTGCCTGTCCTCCTGCTATCTTAAACACAAAAACACACAGATTTTGATTTCTTCAGATCTCACGCCTGCAATGTTATTCAGTGACAAACATCGCCCTCTAATGTCCACTCAACATATAGCGCTCAGAGAAAAGGAGAGGAGTTTAGAGCTGATAAAAGATTGTCTTTAATGTTTGGCATTGTTAATGAATTCCATACCACAGCATTTATGGGAGTAGGAAAACCACTTTTACAACCAAACACTTTTTGATCATGCTAACACCATATATACAGGAAAGCACATTGAAAAGTGTATAAAGTATTTATATGAGAAGAATGGTGAAGACAGCCACAGTCTAATGGATTTGTCCTTTCCAAACACTGATTATAGATATTTATCAATTACATTGATCTCTGGAGTACATGTATATACACAAAACAACAATAAACCTTTAAGGGCTTCTGCAATAATTCTCAAAAATATTTCACAATACTGCTGTATGTACAATAACAGAATTTACATTGAAAAATTCTATTGTACCTATATTTTTAGTATCACTTCAGTTGCCAGTTTTCCTCAATGCCATCAAACTCACTACAGATACTCACAAACTGTGTATATCAACTAATCTCAACTCCAAAGTATAGCAGTCTACGCAGTACCTGGGCCTCCTGTCAGTATCTGGAATACGCTCACACAACTGATGATCTCACATACAAAAATAGATCTTGTCTAGTCTGCTGACAACTTGATGTACAGTAACACAAAGCTTCCACCTGCAAAAAAACAACCAGGAAAACAATTAATTGTTAAAATATTAGCTATATCCTTCCAACCAACTACAGGACAATAAACAGCGCTGTTATTCTGCTCCGCGAATAAAAGGAAACCTCTCTGTGGGTCCGGCCTTCAGCGTTCTCCTGAAACACATCATCGGTTTTCAAACAACAGAAGGTGATTGAGTAAGAGCTGCAGGCAAGATAAGAAATATTAGCGCTACAAAACAAACAACAATCTGAAACTAAAGCAGGATGAAACCATACAAAAACATCACTTGGTAGATATTAATTTTTTTTTGTCCTTCAGGGAGTGTGTAGTGAACTGAGTGAAAATGGCCATTTCTGAATGAGTTTCACACAGTCCGGACGAGAGGTCAAACTGCATCTGAGTGCACTTAAGGCAGGAAGGCAATTCCAATACTGTCTGTGTGGGCTCTGTGGCTGAACCATCAGTCCAGGTTCAGCACTTACTGCTTAACATGGCCTGACAGCCACACAGAGAAGGAAAGAGACAGAGGGGAAAAACAGAGGGAGTGGTGTTGGTGTTGGTTCTGAGTGTCCAGCAGAGGGCTGAGGTGAGAAGTGGAGTCCTCGTTCTTCATTCGCCATGAACGTGAAAGCTGACAGGTGTGGGATGTGTCTGTCAATGTCCTCAGTTTTCCCCCAGCCTGTCGAACACTCTCATTCCTCTCCAGATATCTTTGCCACATAAAAAAAGACAAACAAGACTTTTTTTTAACAGAGACTGAACTTAAAGCAGTTAAACAAAAACCGGGATTGTAGCTTGTGCAGTACAAGTAGAATATCTCATCTAAATACATTCACTTAGGTTTCCATACACATGGTACAGATGGGGAATCATCAGTGACTGTTCATGTCTCTTGAGACATCAGTCCAAGACGGCAGCCGCAAGTTCAATCTTCGAGACCTGCGATTCATGACAGCCAGGCAGCAACACATATTAGTGCGCCATTTGATATGATTCACTATTAAGGAGCACTTAACAGTGTTCTTGAAAAACATAATGGGCGTAAGCCTTTGAAAACACTATAATGTAGCAAATTTATCAAAATAATTATTCATATATATGAAGCTTTTAAAGCAGAGAAGTCACTTCACTGTGAATAATCACCTTCTATAGTTTCTTTGTTTTGAAAATGACATGAAGAGCAAAATTGAGGGAGTTCAGAGCTGATACTGCACCTGGGATCATGTCGGTTATGATCATGGTTGTAATGTTTCACAAAACTGTTGTCATATTATTCTCAAATGAAAAAACATGCTCACAGACGAGTTGTACAGTTGTGTACAATCAATATCAATTTTCGAACAAGTGAATCTCACATTGTTCAACAGATGTTTTTCTTTTGATCATATCTAAGAGGCCACGGTGAGCAGCGGCAACAGTTCTGCCTCAATTTGTAGCATCATGGAGGCGTGCTCCTTCTTTTTACTCCTTCATATGCACTGACATTAAAATACAAAGCAACAAGGATCAGCTGACAACATACATGAAACTCTTCTGTTACTGCACTTTTATCTCAGTGCAAATGAAGGACAAGATAGCTGTTAGTTAAATTTAGCCGGAGCTTCCCCATCACTAGGCCTCCTCATGCTCTTCGCTGATGCACTGCTCCCACGCATGCTTCCCCTGGTCCTCCCTGTGGCCATGAGGGGAATGGAAGATCCTGCGGGGAAGAGGGATGGGCTGAGGGGGGAGGTCCTCCTCGGGGATGCAGCCCTCTCTCAAGTAGGGTTTGGGGGGAACAGCTGGAGGCTGAGGTCGTCGGTAAGGGATGTGATGAGGCCCATGAGTGGGAGCATGGTGGTGAGGTGGAGGGCCATGGGAGTGGCTGTCCAGCCCAGGGTGGGCATGAGCATGAGGGTGCGGATGAGTGTGGGGGTGTGAAGCAGGGTTGCGGTAGTGGAAAGGGCGAACTGGATCCATGGAGTCGATTTCTGTTCCACCGTAATGGATGTGTAGGTAGGGAGAGGTCAGGTACTCATCAGGGGGGGACCACAGGTGACTGGGAAGGGGCTCCAAGGCGTCGTTCCTGATGGGACCGGGATCTGGATACTGACCTCCAAAGTTACTCTCACTCAGAGAAGACACACCACTGCTGGCACTGCCTGAAAGAGTGGAGTTGCTGCCACCCAAAGCTGACTGAGGACTGGTGGGAGAGCCAGGAATCGGGTGCAGAGGAGACTGGAGAGACAGGGAAAGGGGGCATCACTGATGTGGATATTGATAGCATAGCAACAGTCAGGGTCAATAAACGTGCTAACACACAGTCTGACTCATAAGCAAGAGCTCAAAATCTGTTATGGTGGTACCTTTCGGAGAGATCTAACAGGAAGGGCAGGAGGAGGGTCGCTGTTCTGGTGGTGAAATGCATCACAGTGCATCATGAAATGTCCTGCAAAGATCAATGAAACATTTTTTAATGTAAAAACTGTGGAGAAAGACTAGTAAAAAAAATTTAAATGAATTTCTAATCTTGACCAAGCCTTGTGCTGAGTTTTGGCTCAGTCAGTTGATAGTTGCAGTAAAAGCCCGATCAATTAATCACTAGAGCGAGTAGATGAAATCAATCTGAAATGCAGAATTTCACTGTGAGGTGAGATGAAAAAGTACCTTGCGGGAAGGACCTGGGTGGGACAGGGGGCATGATTCCCCCACCAGTGGAGGCTGGCATGTATGATACCTGCTCCCTGTTCTCTCCATCCAGACTCCAGCTGCTGGGAGCATTGGGAAAGACTGGAAGCGGAACAAAATCAGATAAACACATGGCAAACATGTCATGTACATGTTAATATTTCATCTTGTTTGGGAGTTACCTTTCTCTGGTAGATTCATGTGAGTGTCAGCACAAGGCTTACAGGGACTAACTTGCTGAAGTAAGGCACGCTGCATGTGGTTGTTCTGATAGAAGGACAGAGAAAATGAATAAATAAATAATGTAGAATACCTTTACATATTACAACTTCAGAGAAGCTCACATTCAAAGTCATTTTGTACATACATTTTTAGACCATTAGTCAGAACATTTAATGCTTTTCAATAATGTTTCACTCATTTTGCACCAAGTATTTTTTGCACATTCATATGCTGTTGTGATACTGTAGATCTGTCCTACCTGTCCATTCTCTGCCATGTTGTAGTACATAGAGTTGTTGGTTCTCTCCCGATGGGACGGTAGAAGTATCATCACTTCTCGGTTGTGTTTGGCCTTATCGGGCAAAGACGGAGAGCCTGCAAACCAAAATGTCACAGAGATTTTTCATTTCTTTGTTAAAAAGTAAAAGCTCACCATCTATGAAAGCAATTTCTTCTTGTCCTAAGAACTGCATGCTTTTACTCTGCTGTTATCTTGTAGTGTGACTATTTCATGAGGAGTAGGTAAAACAAATACCCTTAATAAAGGCAGAGATACAGAAATATAGTCATTTAGTTAGTGAATGGATCTCAGTAGCTCTCTGCAACTGTATGACTCACCTCTGGCACTTGACGGAGCAGAGTTGATAATCTGAGAGGAGTTGGAGCGGATTGAGCTCAGACTGGAGGAGGAGGGACTCGGCTGAAAATAGAGCATATTCCAAAGTTGTCAAAAGTTGCCTTATAGATTTTGAAGTGGTGGAACAACTGATTAAAAAAAAATTCCATACTTTATTTATTTTTTTTTACCAATATAGGAATATGAATAAGTAAGGGTAAAAACAAAGTTTTTTCACATTACTTCCATCATTCAAATTATCATAAATTCTATGTGAATGTTGTCCATATGAGTCCTACCTGCATGTGTAAAGCCTCTTCAGGGTGCTCCCCCATCAGGCCATCTGTCATTATGACCAAGTTTCCTGCCTCGCTCGATGTGTGAGATGACAGGGAGGATGATGAGTGACGGATCGAACCTTGCAGGTTCAAAGGACTGCAGGAGAGAGACAATGCTTGAGACTGTAAAAACAAATGCTTTATTCACTGTACCAGTTTCTAGAATTTCAGTTCAATTTTTGCTCATACTGCAAGTTGCATTCCTGCAGCTTTATGATTTGAAAGTTAATTGAATCCAAGCAACTTTTCACTGTCCATATTGGGTTGGTAGAGTTTATGTGATAACTATTTTGGTTCTGATCTTGTATTACTGACCTGTGTCTGTGTATGAGGCGCACACTCTCAGGGCTCATGTGGTTGTGGGACGAGAGGATGCCTCTGGGAGAGTTAACCCCTGGGCAACCAGCTGGGCTGAATCGATCCATGTTGGGCGCAGCCTGCTGAGACCCAGTCATATACTGCTCTGAATATTTAGACTGCTCACACATGCAATTATGCATTCACATAAAAAAACACTGCAGCACACATAAAACACACACTGTTGGCTGTCTTTTTGTCAGCAATAATTATAGACTGCATATATATACAGTCTGCATGTCTATTTAG
This sequence comes from Atherina boyeri, assembly GCA_029874935.1. Taxonomy (NCBI): domain Eukaryota; kingdom Metazoa; phylum Chordata; class Actinopteri; order Atheriniformes; family Atherinidae; genus Atherina; species Atherina boyeri. Next base: position 5,040 of record JAPMNP010014425.1, on the reverse strand, counting down.
GTGATGTAATTTCCACCAAGGATCTGCTTCAGTGACGTTGCTTGTGCAAGCTGGCTTAATTTTTGCACAATGAGAAAAAGTGGTTTTAAATCATCCATGTCTGCATACAGTTTATGTTACAGTTAAGTTAAGAACACATTTTAAACAACAACATGAGAACCTGAGTCACATGTGGATACACTTACATGGTGCAATCCTGTCCTCATCATGTGGAACTGATCTACAAGCTTTTTGTGCAGAGGACGCATCTCTGGATGCACCAGTTTCTCATGAACAGCCAGCCCCACACCAAGAATGTGAACCTTTTGTCAGAGAAAATGATAGACAGTAGTAAAGAAAATGTTTACACCATTCTGTCTCTGTGTTTACGCAGCAGTTCTATGCTGAACTTTTTATGCTGAGTCGAACCTGCTCCTGCATGAGATCCTTCAGATGCGTAATCCTCTCTGTGTCCTCTGGGTGACTGCTGATGTAGTCCTTATCAAAGAAGGCCTGGTGTAAGGGATCAAACAAAAGATAAAAGATTAGTCACAGCACCAATTCATCATTTAGAATTTCCTTACTCTCCCTCGCTTTGCTATACCTCCTGATATCTGGCAATCCCTCCGTTTACAGCAGCATCTATGACGCCATTGAGGCACATGCTGAGTGAGTTGATGTTGCCATGATGCTGTCTGTGTTGGTACTGGCTTATCAAAGTCCGAAGCTCCTGGGTTTTATTTTCAACCACATAAATGGCATTCTCAAGAGGACTCACCTCCACCTGAAAATAAAAATGATTGAAAATATTTATCCAAGTTTTAATATAAAAGTGGTTTTGAGAATGTAGTGTATATTCAACCAAGCATTATTCATTCTTATGCTGATCTGAAGTCAGAACTTGATGAAACTAGCAAACATCACTCATCAGGCAGTATGAACACTACAAGATGGAGGCTGAAGTTCCTCACCACTTCTCTCCTTTCTACCTCAGCCCAGCGGGAGATCCCAGGGAGAGGACGAGACAAGATGAGAGTAGTTCTCTCAATCCAAAGGCTCTGTTAAACAAGCAGAGAAAAAATGGAGGTAATGTTTATCTTCTGTCAGCCATATCTGGTAATACAAACAATACAAGCATGACAGAGAAATAAGCAGGCGAATGAGACTAAAACTGTTGTTGTAGTCTGGTGGCCTACATGCTACTCCTCAGCACGGACTGTGAACTGATTCCATATTTGGGTTACTGTGTCAAAGAGAACTACAATGTCATATCAGGTCGAAGTCTCCAACATCCTGCAGTTTTTTTTTTCACTTCATTTCCATCACAAACTAAGGAAGAAGAAAATCTTTTTTTGCCTTGAACTATGAACTGTTTTCCAAGAGTGCAGGGTTTTTTGTTTTTTTTTGTTATCTTTGTTCCCAGTGCATCTGTCTGATCAGGTTCTACCATTATATAAATGTTGCTAAGGGAAGAAAATTAGAAAAGAGAGCCCAGCCTCACTTACAACTTGCTACATAGTGGCACTATGTCATTGTAGCTTAGCGTCATAAACAACTGGGTACCCTGGGCACATTTTTCAACATGCAAGGTTAACATGAAGAAAAGCTGTACTGTAACCCTCATCAAATAAATTTGTTGGTATCAAAATCTAACCATATAGTGAATGAGAGCAAAAATGAAACACTACCCCACTGGGTAAGAAAAAAATCCTACAGCTTCAACCACCTGGTCCTCTACTGCTGTGTTTTAGAATAGAATAGAAAGCTTTCTCTTTTGGGATCAATGAGCAGCGGCTATCTAAGTATTTTAATGGCACTTCAAGCTCCATTTATAAAGTCACATACCCTAAGCAGTAGCATGCAAAAAAGAGATGTAGGCCCAAAACTGAATCGGGTCTTATTGTACCACCACTCCTATATTCTTTTCATGCAGATTCCAACATTTTTCCTTAACACTCACAGACATTTTACAAACTATACATGAATACATAATTGCAAAATCTCTTAATAATGGTCACAATCGTCATTTCTCATCCACATACAAACAGGTGAGTGAATTTATTTAACCCACCTTTAGACAGTGAGCATAAACTGAAATTAATAACATGGATTTGGTCTATGGATTCTGGTTTAACCCTATAAAGCAAAACACATCATATTTGATACATACCGTTTCTGAAATCTGTTACATCTACAACCTTTTTCATCCAGTTATCGTAAAAACTTTGCTCAAAACCCTGTTGTAGAACAATCTGATGTACCTGATACCAGGAGGCAGAAGACTACATAACAATAATCTTGACATATCACAAGATAATAAATGATCGATATTGAAGAATTATTTTTGTAAATTTTTTCCTTATTTTGTTACAGGGCCAAATGACAACTTCAGATCTTTTTTAAAAGCTTTTTCTCAGCAGATTTCACTATCTTACAGATAACAAATTTCCCTAAATTGAATCACTACCACAAAAACAGCTGTTGATCCTGCCAGCTAGAGCCAGTAGAAAGTTATGCCAGATGTGATGCTGACATAAGAAAATAAATATAGTAATAATATTTTCATCAACATTTGGTCCATTATCATCAGTCATAAATGTTGATAAAAAAACAAATAAATTAAAAGAATTGGTCAATTTTTTTTTTCTTTCTAGCTCAAGCCCCTTAATCAAAATGTATTGCTTCAGCGGGGTTCAAAACATAATTACACCTCAAAACATGTAGGCCCCACACAGTGGCCACCAGGTGGTGTCACACCAACTAATATCACCTGAGAGATTTATTATTTTATGAATCGCCTGCAGTTTCAGCAGAAATTCTAAAATGCATTTCATGCCATAAAATGTTACATGTGAACAATGCATTTTTGTGGAAAAAATCTGTGAGGTCAAAATGGGCTGAGAGTGGCACTGCTGGCTCATCATACCCTGAACTCATTCTCACGGTCCTTGGGGCCTTTGTGGAAAGGCCTGTCATAGTGGAAACGGCTGACATTATTTATGCGGTAGAAACTCTTGATCCTCTCAGGCACACGCTCCAGCTGGGGCACATCAGAGATGTCTGACACCGGAGTCACTGCATAGATCTGCAAATCTAGATATCGTGTGTCAAGGAAGTGACAGACAAGTCAGATAAATATGCACATTCACAGAGGCAGAAGAACAAAAAAATGTTCAATAGAAATTTCTGTCTGACTCTAAAAGTCAACCCCAAAATTAAGCTTAGTATTCATATTCTTTATCTAATAATCAGTCATCAATTTATTCTATGAAGAAAAAATATGTCACATCCCTGCAATGTTAAATGGTGGTTTTAATCATTTTGAAACTATTAGGATACACTGTGCATCGCTCTGCAGGATGGTGTCATCCGGTTGGTTGGTGTGCTGCATGGCAATAGCTTGTGGAAATTCCCCCAGCATCCTTTGCTGAAAATCTTCTAGTCGTTCATAGTCATAACCCCGGCAGACAAATTCCTTGTTCTACAGAAAGAGGAAGAAAACAGCTGTTCCAGACTCACAGAGAGATGCAAACCTTGTAGTTGTGCTCCTGTTTGGAATCATTTGGACATGACCATCAGGGAACAAGTGAACTAGTCATAACTAATAAGTTTGATTGTCTCAGCATCTCCGGTACAAGGTATTTTAGCATGACCAGTGCCATTTCAACAAATAAGGCTCTAGTGGTTCCTAGAACAGTTCTAAACTTGCAAACTTAATTATGAATTAAGACACTGTCATGAAAAATTACTTTTTTTTTTAAGCACCTTTGTTGCTTAAAAATGACTTTTGTAAGCAACAAAGGTGGATTCTTAGCAAAACACTGTTTATTTACATATTTATTGATAAACATTTATTTATATTCATTTATTGAAGAGGACAATTAGGTATTATTCATTTTTCTGCCAACCAAATCTAAAACTTACATTTACTATCTTTTTAAGCTCCCTGTTAAAATGTCCAGTTCTTTAGCCGCTAAAGCTCCTTGGCGTTCACCAGCTTGGCTCTGTCTGTGTCTGTGACTGTTGTTGAGTGTGAATGCATTACATTTTCAGAGCTTTTGAGCTACTGCTGTTGTAGCTTCACACTGCAGTTCTCTGCTGACCATATGAGAGCAGTGAGAGTGAAATGAAACTGTGACGTTGTCAGTCGGACAGCTAGACAATTAACTCAACATGACTAAAAAAGATTGTCAAGCTTGGAGTTCCAGATTCAGGCCATTTCAGTGCTGTTTTTACTTTTTTATTCTCTACCGGGACTGTAGAGTTGAATTTTGTGAAACTCGGTGGAGAGATGAAGCATGAGCTAAGAAAGTACTGATTTGTAGAAATTACAGTAGCTGATGGGCTTGGCTTATGAGCAACCCCTTTCTCCTTGACTGTAATTCAATACATTATTTTTAATGCTTTTATTTATCTATGGTATAATATAAGACAATATCTGATACAATTATTTGAATATTCAATTATACTTAAAAATACACCATTTAGATTCAAGAACTTTTTTTCTTTTTAAACACAAATATACCGTTGACAGACTAGAAGCTCCAAATAGATTGAACATGTAGTACTTGATCCTGTTTGGCACTTGAGACTAGTAATTAAGAATTAAGCTATGTTGTTATGACTAGTAAGCACTTTGAATTGTTTTGTAACATGAATTGTGCTATACAAATAAACTTGCCTTGCCTAGTTTAACATTTAGTTTACATATTCCTTCCTCAGTTGCCTATTCAAGCTTTCTGGGTTGAATGATATATTGTCGTTAACATGATGTCATTTTGAGGTGGCACTGTTGATCTGACTACATCATTTAAGGACAGACAAGATGACACTAGATAAGAAAAGTCTTACCCTGAGGAAGAAAGGGAATTTCCTGCCATAAAAGCCCATTCTAAAGAACTCTGGTTCAATCCTCTGCTGTTCAATGATGTTGTCATAGTATGCTGCCTCCATTTTCTGTAACATAAATAAATAATTATGCAAGAGTCATGATGAATAATAATACAATCATTCACGTTACTGATTTTTTGATAAGTGTGTGTGTGTGTGTGTGTGTGTGTG
>JAPMNP010014067.1:0-10039 GCA_029874935.1 Atherina boyeri | reverse complement strand
ACAGCAGGGCTATTCAATTCGGTCCTACGAGGGCCGCAGTCCTTCAGGTTTTCCATACACCCCTGCTTTAACACACTATAGCCTCTGCACATGGGGTGGGCGCCCAACCCACTGAGCTATGCACCGCCCCAGTTAAATGGTGTTTTGCTATTCTTTTTTTCTTTATGCTGATCCGAAAATCGATCCGAACCGTAACTGTAAAACCCTGATCCAATCCGAACCGTGCGTTTATTGATCCGTTGCACCACTACCACTAACAGTGAGTCTGTACAGTAAACAACTCTGTGGAGTCATGTTAAATGTCCCCTTTTCTCAAGATTTAAAAGGTAACAATGTGGTGGCTGTGTTATCTGATGGAAGATCTGTATCAAGTACAGTATAGTATCAAGGCAGCCAACCAAATGTAAAATCACACAAATTAAAATAAAAATGATCATTGAGCTTGTGCTCACATTGAATATGAAAGCAGTATAAATTTTGCAATTTACAGCATAAGCCAGTGTTGGAAAACAAACAAGTAGAAAGAAAAAAAACTGAGAAAGATGCCAAATGCAAAAGTAACTAAGAGAGTGGGTGTGTGTGTAGTACCTGGCCAAATAATCACTACGGATCAGAAGCAGGTGCTGCATCAGGGACAGGAAGTGACTTTCTGCTTTGGAGTCCTTCACAGTATTGAGCAAGATTTCAAACACTTCCCTCACATCACTGAAACAAACCCAGTTAAGGCTGAAATCAACTGAAACAGAATAATCAGGGAAATCAGGCAATACACTTACAAGATCTTCAACAACACATCATATAGAGGTTGAATATAGTGGCGTTAAAAGCAGCAAACAAGTCTTTGCACGATTCAGTCGAGAGTAATATAAGGCAGTCTGCGTGTGCAGGGTTTGGTAAAACATGGGAGACACCTGGTGTTGAAAATTATAACTGCAAAAAACTGAAAAAAAAAAAGAAAAGAAGGTGTGGTTATAGGTGTGAGGCCAGCATCCTTTTTAATTCTATAAAAAAAATGGTTGTGTTGATGAAATCAGGATCTAGCTTTTCAGGAACTCATTCCAGGTTGATTTGCGGTTATTGTCATCAATATATATATACCCAAACACATTCTGATGAATAGAAATCAAAAGTTAAGCTACTTAGACAGCTTTCTAAAGACTGAAGGATATTCATGATAAAAAGATAATTTAGAGTTGCTACAGTGAACACCTCTGGTGGTTTCAATGTTTTATTGCCTTTTTGTTATCAAATCGGGGTACTTTATATCCACAAGATGAAGTACATAACTGTATAAAAAAATTCTGTACAGGTTGATAATGTCCTTTAACAGACACTGTTCTGATGACAGTTAGTCAGCTTGCCTGGGACAAAGTAACAAGTTTTTGTATTTCTGACTAGTGTTTATGGTTCAATACATTATAACTGGATCATAATATTTTTTTCTTTTGCTTATCACACTTGCAAAGTAATGTGGGCATGAAAACCCAGAAAATTAAAGGTTTCTCCATGACCCAGTATGCAGGGTGTGCCAGGTTAATCCTCTTTACTTTCAAGAGAAAAAATAAGACTGATAGTTTTAACCAAAAACATTTTTGTTCATTGGAAGGATATTCCATTTCTAAGCGGATGTCATCAAGGCGTGCTTTTAGGTCTTCAAAGTCATCTTCAGCTTGTTCATCAAACACTGAGAGTTGCACCTTCAGCTCATCATTTTCCATTGTCCGCAGCTCCTGCAGCAAAATAGGATGGGGTACAGGAGAGCTAGTGTCAGAGAGACACATTTAGAAGTTGACAGTTGCAAGTTTTATACAGAGTAGGTGTGTGAGAGTCCATCAATAACACAAAGGCATTGAGACAAAGATGAAAAGAATAAGGCTATGAAGATGAGAGCAGTCATTGTTTACCTTCAGCAGATCTCTAAGTCCCAACCTTAGAAGTTCAGAGCGAATATGGATTCTGAAGTCCAGTTCTTCACCCCGGCTTATTAAGGCATTGATAAGCTGCATGCAGCCAGCCTGTCAAAAACACAGCATATGGTCAAATACATAATCTAGGCAAATAAATATAAAAATATATAGATTAAAGTAATTTTAGCATGTCTTTTTTTACACACAGTAGTTTCATTCATCTATAACAGGACAGATTTGTTTTTTTACTTAGACTGAATAACTATGCATGTTCTGGTGAGGTGTTGCATGTGTACCCTAAGAGCAATGTTATGATTTTCCATGCCAGCAAGAAGAGGCTGAAATCTCTCAATTTCCCTTCTTTCAGCTTCCTCTGTAATGGCCTCCAAGACACGCTCATGGCTGCAAGAAAAAGACACAGATGTGTATCATATAAAGGTTTTCAAAAGGCAATAAAATCAAATCATTCATTTGTAAAAATTACAACAAAAAGTATGCTGTTGTATTTGTTATGATTAAAACCAAGCACACATTAGCAGAGAGAAACATGATGTCATTGCTGATTTTCTAATGTGACTGGCAGGCTGCCAAAAAAGCAGCTCAGACTTGTAAACTGTTCCAACATGGAATATTAGACTTGAGCTCAAGACTGAATCTGTGGTGAATGGTTAGTTGTTCAAGTACATCATTTTTGGTGTTCAAGATAATGACAAGTTAAAGTGTCAATGATTCTTACGCATTTCCAAAAGTTTCCAAAATGGAGATGGCAGAGAGCAGCTTGACAGTGTCCGCCATCATGATAGGTACCCTGGGGTTGATGGCTCTGACCAGAAGAGGAATTCCCTCATCAGACTCCAACATGGATTTCAGACCGTACTAACAGGAAAAAGAGGAATCAGAGCAAAAAAACTGAAAATCATTTAGGTGTTTGTTAAACTATATTTGCTAATAACATGGATATATGCTAAAAAACAACATTCTAAATCATATTTAAGGGGGATCAATTTACCAGATTTTTTTTCTGCTTCAAAATGAGCTTTCTTTCTCCTTTTATGTTTAACCTGTATGCCATCGATATTGCTTCAGATCTATACACACCTCAAATATCACGGATAGATAAGAATAAAATGAGTCAGTTTCTGAATACAGTCCCATTCTATCAGAAAGGAACAAACTGAAATGCATCAAATAATCAAAGATGATCTGTGACAGTTTTCACTGTATTGAAATGACCGAAGTTGGTCACACTGAGCTAATAATGCCCTCTAGTGGAAAACTGCTATGCTACCTAAAATCAGAAAAAGGCTGACAGTATACAGCTTATGTATGGAAGAAAGGAATGGGCACTCTGATGTGCTCAAAGAACCAGAAAATGTGTTACCTTGTTGTTCATGAAGGCTTTCAGACAGCGAATTATCTCATGTTGACATTTCACTCCCATCGCTCTAGTTTTTGTTGAGGGTGAAAACAGGCACAGAAAGGCATTACAAACACATTTATCTCGACCAGAATCTGTCACTTACTTTTGTGCCATTTGTGTAACTTACACGAATTCCTCTTTCTCATCCTGTAGACGTCTAAGTAAATTCAGGAGCAGTGCCAGGCCCTCATCTCCAAAGTTCTGCACCCAACTGGGAGTGACAATATGATTAATACATTTGATTACTCTTTTATATATATTCATACATTCACACAGTATTGCACACATCTTTTTAAACTTGCAGTTAGTCTAACTTGCAATTATGCGTTATGGGATATTTTTTACATATCTGAAAAAGAAAGGCTTTAATCATCTTTGAGACTATATCTATGGATCAAAGTGTTTCGGTTAATCCACAAAGGAAATCTTTGTTCAATTAATCAATCAACATCAATAGATAGACTTCAAATCCCTCTCCATCATCCAGTGGTATTCAAAACTGGATTTGACTAAGCCAAACCATAACTTACTCTTCAAGTTATTCCTTCATGGATTTACTCAAATTCCCCTTCAACTTTCAGACAGACTGCCATACATACTCTGATGAAAGTCAAATTTCATTTTCAGTACAGATGCATTCACTTTGAGGCAGCCAGAGAATCTTAAAAGCACCAAAATATTTGTTCAACTTCCTGGGAAGTGATGGTCTTGAAAAACTAGACTATAAAACTATGCCAGCAGCAGATGAAATTCCTTATGACAGGATGATTTATTTTAAAAAATCCTTCAAGACAAATGAAGGATTGATAGAGCTCTTTGGGTCTCAGCATGATACCAAATAGTTTAACAGCAGAAAAAAAACATTGGAAATTTAATCAAGACACTTTCTGTGTTTCACATCCAAAGAGAGCTCTAATAGTTGGTCTGTTTTAGGTTTTTTTCCTCAGAAAAAGCATATTTTATTTATTCAAAATGTTATTTATTGAATTATTGGTATTGCATTGATATGAAAGGCATACTCTGTAACTTTTCAACCTTAAGAAAATGCTCTGGCTCGTTTTAGAGGCACACCAACGTTCATTTGGCACATTTCTGGCTGATGTATTTATTTTTCTCAACGCGGTAGCAACTGCATGGCTATTAACCATTCTGAAACCGGTAGCAGCCGGTGTGCAGCCGTTCTGACAGTGGATGCAGCCACTCAGAGTGTTGGCTTCCATTCTCAAAAGTTGTTGCGACCATAACCATAAAATGATCTCGGCATCACTCTGCTTCTGGTGGTTTATCTGCCAGCGCATCAGGAGTATGGATATCAGTAGCAACCAGACGAGTTTGTGGTTTTACGACCGCAGCATTACATCTCAATACATTAGGGGGCGATAGAGAGCAAACATCTACAAAGTTAGAGTTTCATCTTTTAGTAATTAAAACTATAATTCTGATATTCCAACATAATAAAAAAATCTCCACAGAGGAGTGTTATCTACATTCAGCCAAAATTGTTGCTGGCATGGCAATCACAAAAAGACAAAAGAAAAAACACAAAATCCTTTAAGCATTTGCAGCAGGTATGGACGTTAGAGACACCGTACAGGTGGTTTGTCTCTCCTGTTTGCATGATGCAGAAATTCCCTGGTGATGTTTTGCAATAGAAAAATAATTCAATTGACAGCTTTGTGTTTCACCACAATTTTTAATAATCTTTAATAATCTTAAATGTAGTAATATTGTTAAAACTGTCAATAACAACTAAAACTTTTATAGAAGGTGGAAAAATTCTGGATCTAAGATTTCTGTCAGTTCTGTTGTGGCCTGAGCATGTATGAAAGCCAGCAAAACAGACACTGTATAACTTACTGATGATGATTGTACTTCTGATGAAGTGATGAGAAAAAAATGCAGGGATATATACAAGGTCAGATTTAGCTAAATCTATCAAAGCGGAATATAAAACTTCTCATTCATTCAGCAGGACAATCATCGTAAAAAATGCCATAAAAGAAACCAGAGAACCTCTCCAGTTGTCCTTGACCAGATGAGTCAGTCACCTGATTTCAGCCCAACTGAGGTGTCCTCTAGTTGGTAGAAGACCACACTAAAGACAGAAAGCGCTTACAACTAATTGAAAGCAGCTACAATGAATGCCTGAAAGAACATTGCTGTGGAAAGTGTCTGGTGAAGTCTTTGGGTCAAGGACTTCAGGCAAACTTTGACATCAAAGGATTCTCCATAAGACTTGAAAAACAATCACTCTGTATGACTTCACACCCACCTTTCCAACTACTTCTGAACCTCTACACATTTGACACAATTTCTTATGAGCACAACTTAAACAGAATTCTTTTGATACACAAGTGAAGACTCAGTGCTTCAATGCAGCCTGATTTACCATATTTCAAATTGAATGTACTCAGACAGCACTTGAAGAACAAAAGACTGTCCAAACACTTCAAGTTTGAACAGTGTTCGTGTGTGTGTTTGTGTACTACCTGACAGGGTTGTTATTGAGTGAAACTCGCAGGGATTCCAGACAGCCCAGCAGCTGTGTGTCTCGGGCGGCTGACTTTAACTCCTGGATGTACATCATGGCTGACTTGGAACTCTCCTTCTGGTTTTGGCCCTGATGAGCAAATAGACAGACACAGCAGTCAAACAAACAGCAAATCACTTTGAGCTCAGAATTTAAATGTCACTTGTTACAGGATGTAACTAGAATAATTTCCACAAGAAAGCCAAACTGTGAGGCTGAAGGCAAGAATTATGTATTATTTGAAATTCTGGTTTAAAGAATTAAAAGATATTGTGAAGGATTCTTCTCATAATGGGATGGTTTTACAGTTAAATGAACTGCATTAGCAACCATCTGTGCTTTATCCCTTTGGGCAACTAGCTTCTCAAAATGAATCACCTGTTGTTACTGAAATATTTGTGAATCAGCAGAACAAGGGATTTCTTCTAATTCAATTTTTAAACCATGAAAACTTTGTAAAAATGTATTTATAATCCAGCCTTAACTTCTATCTGTTCTCCAGCACGAAGACAGTTAAGCAGTTAAGACCACATGTTCTAAGAGTAGGAGAGATGATAGCAGTACTGTACAATACAATTAGTTCTTTAATTTGATATAAAAATTATTAACTCTTAAAGAGTACGATTACATACGTTACTAAAAAATGACATAATTACCTAGCTGGTTACTCACAAGTATTTGAAACATGTAAATATGTCAATAATCTAATTAAATATGCAAAGGTTTGGAGATAAGAAGAATCTCAATATCAAGAAACAAACAAAAAAATAAAGCCTCAATGTGTATTCCAGACATTTCCTCTCCACTTCTCTGAATTAATACATGTTACAGAGGATGAAAGAATGAAATCTTAGTACTTACAGCTTTAGAGGTATGGAGGTACTGGGAGACCATCTCTCTTTTGATTGAAATGTCTTTTTGTCTCAGAGGCTGCTGCTTTTCCTCATTCAGGTTCATATCCACCTAGTGACAAATGGAAGGAGGAAAGGGTATGAAAGGAAACTAAGGCTGTTTTCACACAGGGACCATTTAAGTCAACCTAACTGAGTTTAGGGTCTGAACACGGTGCGACTGGACATGTGTGAACCCGCCACTCGCATTCGTAGTCGACGTAACTCCCACGCTCTCAGAGCTGCCAGAGAGTTGGTCTCGGAGCAACAAATGTATCAGGGTCTTGAAGCATTAGGCTTTACATAAAAACGTATTTTAACAGCAAGGAATTCATCATATGTGAGCTGCAGATACAGCAACTGTACAAACAAAAACATCAATTTTATGCGTTTTCCAAAAAGTTGAATCTTTCCCACACCTCTACTGTCTTTCTTACCAGCATTTGCTCGAAGAGTTCCAAGACATATTCATCAGGATGATCATTCAGCATGGCGTTCTGAGCACTGATCTCATAGTTGGCAGCTGAAGAATGTCGCTGACCTGGAATCTGGGGCTTCTCCTTATCCTTTTTCATTCTCATGCTGGTGAAGCGCTCCAACTGGATCAGTAGACAACATGATACAAGTCACAGGAAAGAGAGAGTAAATATTAGATGTTATCCACATTTAGCTTTAATACCAATGGTAACGTTATGTTTCCGTTGTCATGTTAAACACCCATACCCTATGGGTAAGTTCTCTTAATTTGTAAATATTACATTCGTAGTCCCTTTCAGACATGCAACTCTTTCCATTTAATATGTCCACCTTAAATGTTAATTCACTACTTACTGAAAAATGCTATAGCAAACATGTAAGGTGAAATAATTTAAGTGTGCAGATAAATAAAGAGCACATTTCAAAAACATTGATTTGATCATTTCAAAATGAAACAGCCCAATCATTATTGGTGATGTGCTACTGTAGTTATTTACAGTCAGTAGGTTTTGAGCCCAAAAAAAAAAACCCCACCGAATAGTAATAATGACACTGAGTATAACAGAAATGGTGGCGGACTCCTTGTATTAATAATAATCACTAAAGCTACAAAAGAAATAAGTTTGTGATGCTGCTTGAGAGGGAGTACAAAAACAATATCTTTCTTCTGATTTAAACTTATAGCCTCTTTCCCACTGCTTTATAAGTATAAGATGCCAAATACAGCACAAACACACAGCTCATTCTGGCAATGTGTGTTTTTTATGCCTGTATGAAGCTCTGAGCACTGCACGTATGCCTAAATGACAGCCATCACTAACAGTTCAATGAAGCCAGTAATGCAACACTTTTTATGTGTCTGAAACAGGCAAGAATTCCACAAGAGAAAATATATCAACATACTGCGCTGATATTAAGGGTTACAGACATTTTGGTAACAAACAATGCCACACAAAATCAATGCAGAGATTAAAAAAAAAGAAAAACAATTTTGTTCCTGACTTTTTGTGGTACATTGCCAACTTGCACAGAGTTACATTTTTTTAAAGCAGATGAAAACAATTAATGATACATACAACCGTAGAACATATGATCCAGTTCCTCTTTATGATAATTCATTGCAAATAAGCCGCCCTTCTCTTGTTTCAAACACATGAATATAACATAGCTATTTGCAAAGCATTTTGTGCCCTCACTGTACTTTTCGAAGATGTGAGCATCCAGCTTTAGTACAGCACGGGACAAAACAAAGACGCTCAATAGCTTGTGTGTTATAGTGGGTTAGGCCGGCAGACACATGACAATAAATGCATGATAGGGAGTTAGTTTTATCTAAAACCACAATGACAGATTGTTGAGTTAGGGACACAGATGATGGGGACACTACAACAAACCTACCTCATCAGGAATCAGCCGTTTGAGTTTCTGGAAAGCATGAATGGATAAAAGGGAATCAACCAGATGGCAGGGGAAAGAAGTGGCAAGGAGGAAGAGAGGGAGAGAAATAAAGAATCCATTAAAAATTAATTATTCATGACAGGTAAATTAGGGAAATTATCTACAGAGTTCATGACTCACAGCAGGACAGAGAAAGAGAACCCAAATAAAATACCATGAATTCTTAATCCAATTCTTCATTAAGGATTAATATGTCTATATCAGGGTAAAGACACTAAGTTGAGCTGAGTAGAAAAGGCTGTAATTGACGTGAATGCAGAGGAGTACTAATAATAATAATAATGATCATAACTTGAAAGGGGAAAAAAATACAACTGTTAGCCACTAGATGTCAGGCTGCACCAAATAATGTTTCCGTTGGAGGTTCAACGCAAACCAGTGTTTCACAGGGGGGAAAAGATGCTCTGAGGTCTGAAAGGTGCATGAAAACTGCATTCTCTCCCATAAAAACATCTCCATTATCATTGTTATCACAATTAAAGTTGACCACATCAAGAAACACTAAAATTAAAAATGAAAGCTTTGAAGAATCATACATATCCAAAAGAAATAGAGTTGGGAATGACTAATACTTCAGTTCCAGACAGTAAATGTGTTTCAGATTCAAAGCTATTACTCTTAAAAAGTACTGCAAGATTGGACAAGACCTCCAACCCCTTGATCCAGAGAAACATATAGCATATAATAAGTAACAACAGAATATCAAGTTAAAGCAGAAAGCATATTGTAATCAGGATTGGGATCAACATAGAAAACAAAATATTGTAATCATTCTTTTTTTTTAGTCATATGACGTGAATCAGTGAGTCAGTGTTTTGTCCTCTAAAGTCATGGTTGCATGAATGTGAATGAATGTGTACGCAGAAGACTACCACAATCTATCAAAACAAGCTGCATCAAATGAATACAACTAATAAAATAAATAAACACAAGCACTGCTGAAAGAAAGCTTGCAGGCTTTTTTCTTTTAAGAATGAATGCTTTTAAATAGCACAATTATGATTTTATTGGTGTGTGCCAAAATCCAGTACAGCCGTCCCTGGACCAATAAATATAAAAACAGCCCTGCTAAACTTTAGCTTCTCTGACCAAACACTTGCGGAAAGGAAAACCTTTTGTTTAAAAAGGCCGTCATAATGTAAACAATGCATATCATTGTTCAGTTCCAAAAATAAAGGCTCACAATATATTGAATGTTTTACATGTATAATTAGGTAGGGGTGGGAATCTTTGACCATCTCACGATTCGATTCGATTCCGATTCTTGGGTCCACGATTCGTTTCAAAATCGATTTTCGATTCAAAAAGATTTTCAATTAAAAACGATTCGATTTTATTCATAAAAATTTCTTATTGG
>JAPMNP010010746.1:0-13768 GCA_029874935.1 Atherina boyeri | reverse complement strand
CTCTTAAAGGTGCAAAAAGAGAAAGACAGGATTCAAAAAGAGGAAGAGGAGAGGAAAAAGAGAGAAGAGGAAGAGAGGAGGAGACGATTACAAGAGGAGCAGATGAGGCTGGAGGCAGAGATGAAGAAAAGGAGGGAGGCAGAGGAGAAGAGGCTGGAAGAAGAGAAGGCGAGAGCAGCAAGGAAACAAAAAGAAGAAGAAGACAGGAAAAAGAGAGAGGAGGAGCAGAAAAAGAAGCTTCTGCAAGAGAAGGAGGACATGATAAACAAAAAGAAGAGGGAGGAGGAGAAGAGAGGAGCAGCTCCAGTCTGCAGCGTGGAGGTCAATAAGTCAGATGAGGACAAGCAGAAGATGAGAACTGTGGCTCCTCTCAGTTTCACACACTCCCACACACCTCTTAAAGACCTAACGCAGACTCTACTTCCTGCTCCACACTGCCCTCCGCTGGTCAAAACCAGCACAACAGCCGAGCAGTTGCCCCCACAAACTCCCAAATCTGATGAGCGGTGAGTTGCAGCACTGAAGTAATAATTCACTGTTGGTGTTTGTCTGTGATTGAAATGGCTTTCACAAACAACAAACAAAATCAATCACCCTAAAAATGCACTTTCACTTGACTTGATCAGCAGTAATTTTTAATTCTGTATTTCTTGACTAAAATGCCACAAAGATGGGCTGAATCTCAGTTTATCTGTGGTGATTATTCTGTGATCAGAGTCTGCGCCACTTAAAGCTTCACAGTTCATCTTGTAAAAGGTTTTAGATGACCAATCTGTAATGTTCAACCCCATTTCCAAAAAAAGACGTTAGGATGCTGTGTAAAATGTACATTTAAAGAATCTTCTAATAAATTAAGCCATTTTTTTTCAAAACACGAAAGGAAAATATGTGATGTGTTCACTATAGGGTATAATTTCCTTAAAAAAAGTACATTTTATGGCCACTGTGCTGTTTTTGATTAAACATGGCGCTCAAATGAAATGCAAATGAATGCGTTCTGCATTTTACTCATTGTTCTAGACTCTTGGAAATGGGGTTGTTTTGATCCAAGTGCTACAAATCTTTTTTTTCTTTAAACTGTTTTTTTAGGCTCTTGAATGATTCCCTTAAAGCTGCACTCCCATTTCCTCTGTTGTGTGGATGTGTGAATGAAGTTAAAAGGAAAATAACCATTTTGGGTTTTTTTTTCTAAACTGGACCTTATTTACAGCATGAAATACGTTCATACACCCCCCGGATAATTTTGGAGTTACTTGAAGTCTATCGAGAGATATTTAGATCCATCGTAATGCCATACATATCCATTTAATGGAAGTGGTCTGGGTGACATATTTCAGGATCTAAATAAAACATTATCTGCCACAAAATGCCTTAATTTCACCAGTCTTTAGTTGTACTATCCCTCTATGCCTTCAGAGCGGCTTTGTTGTCATCTGGAGCTTTTTGAAAGCTTTAGTAAGATTCTTCTTCTGTAGTTTCCTGAAACTTTAGTAAGATTCCGTTTTCTTGAAACCACAGAAGAAGAAGAATCTTACTAAAGCTTTAAAAAAAAAAAACAGATGACAACAAAGCCGTTGTGAAGGGACAGTGGGATAGTGAGACTGCACACAGACTAAACACTGGTGAAAAGGCATTTTGTGGCAGATAATGTCTTATTTAGAGACTGAAAGGTGTTGCCCTGACCACTACCATTGAATACATTTCTACACCAGCGCGATGGATCTAAAAATCTTCCGATAGACTTCAAGTAACTCCAAAAGTGTCTGGGTGAGTTTATGAACGTATGTCATGCTAAAAATAAGTTCCAGGTTAAAAAAACAGTACTTTTCCTTTAACAGAGAACAGCAAAAATCCAGCTGTAACTTTAGAATTATCTGTGGTAATATTGATTTACTTTCTCTACATGACTTCCAATAATCAAACATATTTTGACATTAGTACTGATATCTTAGCCAACCTATTACTTAATATGAAGTGGATTTTTTCTTTTTCTTTCATTATGGCTGCCCTTTTCTTATGTCAGTCATTTCTGAACTGTTTGTCCTTTTTCTGCCTCTCTTTGTCCTCTTTCTCCCTCCTTACTCCAGTCTAGTGCAAGCCCCTCCTATAAAGGAAGGTGAACTGTCAAACACTGTTATAACAGAAAAGAAAATATCTGCCACATGTGCTCCACCTGGCATCTGTTCAGATCCCACAGTTCAGCTCTCCATTCAGAATAAGCCACTGACATTAGAGGTCTTGACATTGGTGCCACCTCCACAGAGGCTGTCTGCTGCAGAGATTCCTCTGTGGAAAATGCTTGAAGGGAGAAGTGGGAAAGATACACCAGAAAAAGTCTCTGCTAAGGAGGGTATAAAACCTTTGTGCAGAGGGTAAGAAGGGATGAAGGGACATATTTCTGCTCGCTTCCGTGCTTTAACCTCCTGTCTGTGTTTTTGTTTGTCTGCTATTGGTTTGGCTTGCAAATGATTCTAGATGATAGCAAATGTACATTTTTATTCATGTCGCTCTTTCTCTTTTGTAGCTCATCCAGCGAAGATGTTGCTGAAGCGGACACCACTGTGAGGCAGCAGCGCCAACCAACAACAGCAGAAGTCCAGCCCGCTGCTCAGCCTGGTTCACCACCGGTTCAAGAGGAGCCCAAAGGCCCAGAGAAACCCATCGTGCAACCAACACCCTCCATCGAACCTCCCACTAAACCACCTGGCGAGCGGACAGCACTGGTGCTGGAGCCTCTGCTGCCCACAAAACCAGAACCAGGGCTGCGGCAGGATCAAGAGTTCCAGCTGCCAGAAAAACCACAACCAGAGGGAGCGCATGAGAAGAAACCAGCTGATGCCGTGGCTGGCAGTCAGGAAAGTTTAATCAACAAAGAAGAGCCAGCGTGCGACGCAGAGAAGCAGCTGTGGGCAACTGTGGAAGAGACCACAGCTGGAACGGAACAAGGAATGGAAAGTAATAAAAGCACTGAAGACAAGGAGGAGAAGCAGAAAGAGGAGGAGAGTGTTACAGGGGGGTGAGTCAGTGATGCTTCCTTGCAGTCTCTGCAGCATGGCGTGCAAATTCAAACCCGCACACGCACTAACATTCTTCCACTGCTGCAGCCTAATAAGTACAACTTAGTCGTTCCAATTAACCTCATCTGAAGCTCTTCTCTTCACGTTAACCTCCATCTGTGCCAGTAGTCATTTGAATGAAAGTGATTTCATCAGAGCTTCTCAGTAAAATGTGTGTCTATGTACGTGTGTTTTCTCTGTGTGTGTGTGTTTGTGTGGTAGTGCCCAGACAGAGGCAGATGTATGTGTTGCAGAGCAACAGGAGGAAGCACCTGCTGGCTTCATGTCGGCAGTAGTTGGGGTGTTTTATAGAGGGTGAGTCTATCTGCCTGCCGGTGTGGTTAAATTAGTTTTATAGGCGTGTGATGCAGAATGCGGAAAAAAAAAAGAAGTTTTTTGTGGATTATGATAGCGGAGGTGCTTGAAAGTTTGTTAACACTGATTTCTATATAAACATTACCTAAAACATTATTGATCCTCAAAATAGCTTAAGAGAGCCCATTGAAACAGCTGAAACTATATTTATTTGTCATTTCTGTATAATTTTTAATCAGATGTTACATATATGGGAGTGGCAAAGTTCTGTGCGCCATTTTCTTTCAGTATCCGGTGTGAAATCCTTTTGCAGCATTAAAGTAAAAATACCATTTTTTTTTACCTGGACCTTATTTATAGCATGAAATATGTTCACAAACTCACCCGGACAATTTTGGAGTTGCTTGAAGTCTATCGGGAGAACTTTAGTTTCATTGCGATGGCGTTGTCAGGGCAACGGCATTATCAGAGGCACTTTTTTATATAGTGTGGTCGCTGTAACCGGTTTGTGTCTCTATATCTATGGTGTCAGATGACAACAAAGCTGCTCTGAAGGCATAGAGGGATAGTACAGCAACTAATAACGAAACACTGGTGAAATGAAGACGTTTTTTTAGCAGATAATGTCTTACTAGAGGCTGAAATGCTTGTATTTCAGTATTTCATGCTATAAATAAGGTCCAGGTAAAAAAAAGGTACTTTCCCTTTAAAGGGACACACCACCCTTTGGGCAAATATGCTCATTTCCACCTCCCTTCGAGTTAAACAATTGAGTTTTACCTTTCCCCGTTTCGTCCATCTGTTCTTTAAATCTGGCAACCCAGATTTAGTTTAGCATGAATCATTGAATCGGATTAGATATTTGCACCTAATGCTAATTGCTAATGGTCTAATCCGATTCAATGATTCATGCTAAACGAAAGCAACAAATGGGTGAAATGAAATGACTTACCAGTAACTTTTTATCTATCTTGCGGTCCACTCCTTTCTAGACAGCTTCAACTTCTTGGCTGCTTGTATTGTTTGCTTCAGATCCTTTTGCAGCGTTTCTGTTGGATTAAGATCCAGATTTTAACTTGACCCTTCAAAACATTAGTTTTGTTCTTCTTTAACCATTCTGTAGTACAATGGATGTGCTTAGTTGTCTGTTTTCGCAACAACTGTGAATTCTGTTTTGGTTTCTTTTGTCCACAAAACATTTTTTTAACATCCTTCTGTTTTGTCTACATGATCTTTACCAAACTACCATGAGATGTAGTGTTCTTATAGGAGACCAGTAGTCTTCTCCCAGTGGGCCTGTTCATTCTTCTCCTGATGGTATACTCGAGCTTAAATGTTAGCCGATGCGAGGCTAGCTTTAAGTTTCACAGAAGCTACCCTGCCTTTCACTGGGACCTCCTTTAATGACACCTTAATGACTTCACATTGACTGAGTGCACCTGGCTAGTTTTTATCTTCTATTGAACTGATAATTCTGTTGGTTCACCCACAGATATGTAATATTGGATTTTATATATAGTATTTTTATCTCATAAGTTTGATTTATTTCAGTTTGTCTCTATTTAGGGCTTGTGCGAACATGTTTGAAGTCATATTTCTGCTGAAATATAGAAAACTGTACTTGTCACATTTAATCCAGATAGAAAATAACCAATTTTGGTGCCAACAGTTGATGTGTTTTTTTAATCTCATATGGTTAAAAGCCTCTCAGTAACTGTCCTCAAAGATGTGTTGTTCATCAGTGCCGACTGTGCAGAATTTGTTTGCATATCTTTCAATAGTATGAGACCAGTAGGTGTTTTACGGCTCCTAATCGTACCAAAAATGATAAACAGTAGATGCTAATGTGTTTGCACCACTTCAAAAACTCTCCATTTCCTCTGGGTGCTTTTCGTACTACTTTGTGCTTTGGACGAGCACCAAAACAAAGTCTGTAAAGGAAATGTTCAATCAAGCATGCTGTCTGGCTCTCTGTCACAGGGTTCAGCGATGGTCATAATGCAGGTCACCGTAGGGTGAGTTCCGTCTCACAGTTTTCCTGTCCCTCCTGTTTGCCCCTTAGCTACGAGACAGTGGCCTCCTTACTGCACACAACTGGATCAAATGATGCTGGTCATCCGCAGCTGTCTGCAAGCCAACCGTGTCTACTTACGAATAATGAAGACCAGCCATGTTTACATCAAGTAGATACAGAGATCCTGTGTTCTTCTGAGCCTGATAAGGAGCCAATGAGTGCCATTGGTGTGGACATTTCACCCCCTACAGCTTTCTCTGACTCAGCAGAAAGCCAGACGATTATTGAAGATAAGGTTTCCAAGAATGAATCGGCTCAGAAAGCAGACAAGACAAGTGGGCTGAGTCTGGTGGCAAGTCTGCGGCTAGCAGCCAGTGAGCAGGAGAAGGAGAAAGAACAGGAGATGGAGAAAGAAAGGATGGAAAGCATTGCGAGGGCAAAGAGGGAGGAGAAAGAGAGAGAAGAGAGAGAGAAGAAAGATAAAGAAAGGCTGGAGAGGGAAGAGGCTGAAAAGAATGAGAAAGAGAAGATAGAGAGGGAAGAAGTTGAAAAGAGAGAGAAAGAAAGGCTGAAGAAGGAAGAAGCTGAAAAGAAAGAAAGGCTGAAAAGAGAGGAGGGTGAAAAGAAGGCGAAAGAAAAGATGGAGAGGGAAGAAGCTGAAAAGAAGAAGAAAGAGAAAGAGAAGATAGAGAGGGAAGAAGCTGAAAAGAGAGAGAAAGAAAGGCTGAAAAGAGAGGAGGCTGAAAAGAAAGAGAAAGAAAATATGGAGAGGGAAGAGGCTGGAAAGAGAGAGAAAGAAAGGCTGAAGAAAGAAAAAGCTGAAAAGGAGAGAGAAAAGATGGAGAGGGAAAAAGCTGAAAATAGAGAGAAAGAAAGGCTGAAGAAAGAAGAAGCTGAAAATAGAGAGAAAGAAAGGCTGAAGAAAGAAGAAGCTGAAAATAGAGAGACAGAAAGGCTGAGAAGGGAAGAAGCTGAAAAGAAGAAGAAAGAGAAAATGGAGAGGGAAGAAGTTGAAAAAAGAGAGAAAGAAAAGCTTAAGAAGGAAGAGGCTGAAAAGAAAGAGAAAGAAAAAATTGAGAGAGAAAAAGCTGAAAAGAAAGAAAAAATTGAGAGAGAAAAAGCTGAAAATAGAGAGAAAGAAAGACTGAAGAAGGAAGAGGCTGAAAAGAGAGATAGAGAAAGGTTGAAAAGGGAAGAGGAAGAAAGGAGACTGAAAACAGAGAGGGAAGAGCAGCAGAACAAGCAAGTGGAAGAGAGAGAGAAGACACAGACAGAAACCCAGAAACGAAGAGAGAAGTCTGAGAAAGACAAGGATGAGGAAAAGCAAGACAATAAGGAAATAAAAACAACAGAAAATGAAAAGAAGAAACTGAGAGAAGATGACATTGGGGGAGAAACTCCACAGTGGATGAGGGAGAAATTCTCCGGCCTTTCATCGGCGCTCAACGAGCAGAAAGTTGATAGCAGTCAAACAAGCAACTGGCCACCACTGAGGGAGGCAGAATTTGATGATTTTGCATATGATGACAGGCAGCAGGCTAATGATGAAGATTACAAATCTGATCCCAAACCAGTTAGCACAATCACACCTAAAGCAGGAGCCGGCTCGGCCAAAGCGATTGACGGCAAACCCAAGGACTCTGCTGGTGCTGTTAAGAAAGCACTGGACAATCCCGGTCTGAGATCGGTTAAAAAGACTGAATCCAGACCTAAACATGACGCCATCCCAGTGTGGCTGAGGGAAGACGATGAGGAGGAAATAGAGTATGAGAAAGGACATGAAGATCTCGGCTCCATCTGGCTGGCTGAGCTGTACATGGAGAGGGAAACAGGGTGAGTAAGGAGTGATGGGGAAATAGATAAAACCAGGTAGCGAGGTGAGTAACCTAGGTATATGAGAGAGACCTGCTTATTGCTTCCCATGTATGTCTCAACTTTAACTCACTCCACCTCTGAGGGATATAATACCTACTAAACGTCAGGGGTTTGGCCTGTCCCTGCAAGTACTCACAACAGAGTTGTGTGTCAGCATGTGAGTCATCTCCAAAAGAACATCATTACCATACTGCTTATGAAGGAAACTGGAACTTCCTCTTTACTTTGGATATGACTGATGCAATACGTTTTGAAAGTCTGAAAAGAGACATTAGCCAATGGCACTGTATTTGAAGAGACAAGCAGGTTATATTTATTGTTGTTGAATTTGGAAAAGCTACAGCTGTGACCCCAGTTTAGCTGTTCTAAACCCCCTAGCAGCTTCTGAATCAATCCCCAATGCCAAAATGAATAGAGGGGGGAACAAAAACAAAATACGAACAACTCCTTGTGAGAAGTTCTCTCTCTGAACTTGTGATTTCACAAGGCTACATAGGAGAAACCCAGTGATATGTGTCAGTATAGTAATTGGTACATTGAAAACATGAGCTGCTAAAAGCTAATTCAGCAGCATGCTATTGTGGTTTGTGAACATGTGTAGCAGAGCTGCTTGCCTGGAAAATGTGTAAAAGGAATGCAGAGGATGCATTTGCATCTATTGTGGTTTATTGTGGTCCATGATTTTCACGGTCTACATAAATATGGCAAATGTGCATTTGTTGTTCATTTGTCAATGTAGCTTAGCACGCTAGTTGGCATGCCTGAATGGATTGTTTGTGTCTTCAGATGCTCCAATTCAAATGAGGGTGTTAAAACTGTTGAAGTGATAGCAACACTTTTGGCCCGCTAGCACTCTGAGGGTGAAGGGGAAATTTTTGTGCAAACTTATTTTAAACTAAGTATGGAAAAGCTTTTTGAGCGATGTGCTTCCTTTAGATCAACACGTCTGCTTGAGTTTCCTCCAAGCGTTGGCTGCTTGAGATGAATTGCAGCATGTTGGCAAAGCAGAACGGAGTATGACATGGATACTAGTTGGATCTGTGGTTGGTTCCTTTTGTAATGTGCGTGTCAGCTTGTACATTCAGTTCTGAATTTTCCTTTTCTGTCTTCAGCTCTGGCCACCCAACTCCTGCTGTAGTCCAGAAGCCCTGTTCACCCCTTTGCAGTGAACAATCTCTGTATCAGAGCTCTGATGCCAGTCAGACAAATAAACCTCAACCTTCTGAAACCTGTCCAAATAACAGTCCACATCTTAAGTCTCCTTTGGTGTCTCAGAAAGAAGAAGCATTCAGTTCAACACTCCACAAACAACTTATTAAAGGACAGAAAGATGACAATCTCACAAAAAATCATCACAGTCTGGATGTAGCAACCAGTGAGGAAGGGGAATTTGTTCAGTCTTCTGTGGTGCCTTGGCCCTTACCTCCAAGCACAAACACTGCAAGCATAAACTGCGACACTAAAGATCTGAAGACACAAGCTGACGCAAACATCAGTAAGAAACATGATGACTTAAAAACAGCCACACGTTCACCTGAGAGTCTTGAAATGAGGTCTGAGAATGACACGAAACCCTTCAGTTTAAACAAGGAAACAAACACTTCAAAGATTGACAGTCAACAGTCGGACGATGTTCATAACAGTCACTCCAAAGACCAGCAGCTCCAAGAAGAGGAAATGTTCTTATTGGCTAAAATTCACCAGATGTCAGGTGACACGTCCCCTGTCTCAGGCCCTCGTGGTATGAAACGACTCATTCCTGCACCGGGTGATATTGACTGTGATGCCACAGAGCTTAAATGTCAGCCAGGCATCCCCACTGACCTGACTGGTCACAATCAGCTCTCAATTATCCACAGTTTTGACGCCCTGCAAGAAATATCACTAAGTGAGTTAGAGGAGTCACGTGGACAGGAGGAAGTGTAAGTAAACAGATGCTGTACATCTGTGCTGCTCCTTATAATGACGTTTGGCTGTCTGATCTGTAGAGCCATAGACTCAACATTAAATATTTGAGTAAGATTTTTGCTACTCAGCCAATAAAAGAACATGTTTGATACAATAATAGCCTCTTCACAAATTTATTAGATCTGCAAGTCTTGGTTGGTTACCTGCTGGGCAGGTCATCTGTATTGTAGTGACACAGAGTAACATTGTAGGATATGTTGGATTCAGAGGCTATGGTATTAAAAAAGGTTCAAAACATCAAATCAAAGCCAAGATATGTTTGGCTTCCACGGCTCTGAATTTCAAGCATTCTGTTTTTATTAGTTATGGTAGCACAATTGATGATTAGAGATTTATTGTGTCTTGAAAGTTAAAGCAAAACAGTCAAAACTTATGGTTTGACTTAAAAATCCCAGATGGATTAAAGAAAGCATGAGACAATGGCAATATAACCCCATGAACTGTTTGTTTAGTCTACAAGCCTGCGACATGGCTCAGAAAGAACTGTGTTCAAATACTATCTAATGTTTGCAGACATAACTTTATTTATTTAGTTATTTTTGGCTGCTCGAGGCTTCATTTCAATTGGCTCCCTAAAAGGATTTTGTCTATGAGAGTATGTTGCAATATGAGTACATGTGGGGTGCTGTGTGGTTTAAAAGCTTTACAGGTTTAGCTGATTTTGTTACGTTTTGCAAACTCTCTAACCCCAGCTTGCTCATTCTGCTCATCATTGCACGATTGTCAGCTCCAATCTGCTATTAGCAGGTGCTCCCCCTAACTTCTTCTACACTCTCTGTTCTCTCTTTGCATCATCTGCCTTTTGTTTCATCTTCTCATAGGGTAAAACACCATCCGACTGACCTTCCTGATAGTGGAAAGAAGAAACAAGTATCTCAGGCAAAAGACACCGCCAGCACAGATGGCACTGCTTCTGCCCATCACTGTGAGATCAAGACTTCTCGGCTTCCTACGTTACCAGAGGAAGATATCCCTGATTCTAGGACACATGATCCTGTGCCAGTGGTCAGAGAGGAGGCTGATGGGAAGGATGACACATCTGAGGTAAACATATACAATACTGACACTCCGATGAGCCCTGATATACTGTATGCACTACCCAGAATGAGCTCCCCCATCTTCTCCCTCATCCTCCTCTCTCCCCAGGACCTGGTGAACTCCAGTCAGTCTCTGCTCCAGTGGTGCCAAAGCATCACTAACGGGTACCAGGGAGTGAAGGTCACAAACTTCAGCACGTCCTGGAGAAACGGCCTTGCTTTCTGTGCCATCCTACACCATTTTCATCCTGATAAGTTGTATGTCATCCGTCTCTGCAACTTTGTCACTGGTTCTGTATTTTGGATGCATTGCATTTTAATCATTTTAACATTTTGCTTGTTGCAGCTCAGTCTGCCTGTTATAAATGGGGTCTTTTATGCTTTTCTTGTTTCTGCCACATCAGAAATTTTGACCAGTTGGACCCTCATGACATCAAGCTCAACAACAAGAAGGTGAGAATGAGGTGTTAGTGCACTGTACTGTGCACAAAGAACAGAACTACAGAAAGTACTATTTTTCTTACAGTAATATTGTTCAGGCAAATACTTTTCCATCCACTCTTCACACAATTTTGGTTCTACAGCAATGCTTTGTAGGGTCATAAGTCCAAATTATATATTCCCTCTTTTCCTTTATCTAAGAACCTAAAAGTTTTCACTATTTATTATAATAGTAGGCCTACCTTTCAGATTTGTATTTTTATCAAGGCCTATGAAATGTATTCAAACAAAAGAAAGACTCCTGATCATTTTTTGTCCTATTTTTAGATTAGTTCAAAGGTACACTCTTATGTAACTCAACAATAAGCAGATCATCATCTTCCTCAGCTACTTTCCAAAAACAGTTAAGGGGGAGCTGTAAATAAATTCCTCATTGTCAAGTTGGTTTTGATACCACTGCCACACCTAGAGCTATCGATGTCACGTAGGTTTCAGACTCGATCAGGATCAGATGTTACATCCCGATAAGGTTTCGCTATCAGGTATTTAGGCTATGTGTGTATTTATTCTCATTATTTTCATCAAATTTATGATATTTCCAAACAAATGGGGAAAATAACAGTTTAGCATTTATTACGTTTATGTGGGAGTCAGACAACAGCTTGTGCGGCAGCGGTTGCACCAATAGTACGTGGCCCGCCAGTTTGCTGACTGTTTTTGTTTGGAAAGAGTTATGTGTCATTGTGGAGAGACTTGGTGCAGTTCACAGCGCTGAGTTCAGTGTGAAGGAAATAGCTGGTCCTAAGGTTGAGTTAGAGAGAGAGATGCTCAGCACAGCTGGTCTGATGGGCGGGGCTACGGAACAGAGACAGCTGTGAGAAATTGTTGGTTCAGCGGTGAGTGTTTCTGCTACAAGCTTTAGCAATAAATGCTACACAGCTCTTCTAGTTCCAGCAGTCTCGTACCTGCTTCACCACTGCTGGTAAAGTGCAAAGATGGACAAATCCAGGTACCATGAAGTAAAAATCCTGCCATGTTTTTGGATCTGCCTGCACATTTAGAACAGGTGTTTTCACTAAAGCTCATCGACCTGCAGATGACCTGTGCTGATTAAAATCAGCTGGTTTAGTGACTGATAAGAACAACTGCCGGACAGTATTTTTACTTTCTGGATCAGGGATGTCCACCTCTGGTAAAGTGAAGGGAGATAACCCCGAAGCTGCAGCTTCACTCAGGAGAAATCTCCTCGTCTCAGCCTCCAGACCTCGGTTTGGAGAGGGAAGGAGTGAAGTTTAACAGCTGTTTCTGAGTCTTTACCGATAGTTGAAGCGACAAGCCAGAGCAGTAGTTAGGCTACTTAACCCTCGCAGAACTTAAACTTAGTTGCAGACCCCCTAGAGGGAAGCAAAAGGAGGTTACGATAGCAGAGTGCAAAATGTCTGCGGAAGTATCGGATCGGGACTCGGTATCAGCCGATACTCCAAATCAAATGACTGGAATTGGGGCTGAAAAAACCTGATCGGCACATCTCTACATAGAAGCATGCACGACAGAGATAATTTAAGAGGTTTTTTTTAAAGTGATGAAAATATCTTTAGATCAATATTGATGGAAACAAGGAGCCAGTGTAGACTTTAAATTGGTATAATATGTGCTCTCTTTTTGAGTTTAGTCAGCATTTGTGCCGCTGAGTTTAGGAGTAACTGTGATTGTAAAAAACATTTCTAGGAAGACCATGAAGAAGAGCATCACAGTATGTCTAAAATAAAAGCTTCCTCTTTGAATTTGCTCGAGAAAGAAACAATTGCTAGGCTACTCTAGATTTTCAGTTAGAAAATTACTTTTTTTTTTTGGAACAGATTTAATAATGAAAACTGAGATCTGAGTAAAAAGAATATTCAGCTTGATTTTAGGGCTTGCCATTTTAATTTGAGTGTCTCTGTCTGAGCTTCAGGGTCTATTATTAAGGTCTTTAGTGTAGTCCTGATTGAGATGTGAGAATTATTTTGTCATCCATAGGTGCATATAAATTACAGACATTGAGAGATTTAGCTTGGGTCATCAGGACAACCTAAAATTCAGCAGAACCAGAACTCTGAGGAACTGACAATAGATTCTCTGGCAAATTTGATCTAAACCTCTTAAAGTCAGCACCAGAGAGACTGAACAGACTGTGAAGTCTAAGAACGGAGTGGTCTGCTGAGCCAGACAAATCCAAGAGCTCTTGTTTCACTGTGTCTGACATGATTCCATTATTTCCATTTGCACATTAAAAAGAGACAAAAAAGACTTAACAACATATTTTTAGATGCTGTTAATGAAACTCACCAATGTCTCATTTCTCAGGCATTTGACGGCTTTGAGGTGCTGGGGATCTCTCGTCTGTTGGAGCCATCCGACATGGTTCTTCTGTCCGTCCCTGACAGGCTCATAGTCATGACTTACCTCAGCCAGATCCGCTCGCACTTCACCAACCAGGAGCTGAGCGTGCTGCAGATAGAGCACAACAGCAGCCAGTCCAGTTATGGCCTCGCTCTCTCTGGTCCTGCACCCACCAACGTCGATGCTGCCGCTTTCTGCATGGCCAGACTGAACGAAGGTGTGAGTTTGGAGGAAGGAGGCAGCAGCACGCTGGTTGTCCCACCACCGAGAAGCAAACGGGTGGTTAAAGGTATAAAACTCATTTCACTCATTTAATCTCTTCTGCATTTTTGCTCGTTTTCACATTACTGTTTAATCCATTTAAATGATTATCCTTACCGTCATCCCATCTGCCCTCAAAGATTATGGCTAATTTAACTAACTTTATCTATAAGTATATGGACGTTTGAGTTAGTTCATCAAAACAAAACTAAATAAGGCAAGATCATTCAGAGATGTGATCTTTGCTGTTTGTCTTTGTTGATAAAATTATGCAAAAAAGACTGATGAGCCTGATTTCAAGAGATTTTAAGGAAGTATCAAACCTTTTAAATTAAATGCTGATCATTTTCTTCACAATTACTAGATATACAGTGGCATTGGCTTTGTTGGAGGACATGCTCTCTAAGTAAATACAGACG
>JAPMNP010008985.1:0-10263 GCA_029874935.1 Atherina boyeri | reverse complement strand
CCTCCCCCATTGAACCACAACAGACAGCATGTCTAATTCAAACAATGTCGCTGCCAGGAGACACGGAGGAAAATGTCCCGAAAAAAGACTTCAGTAGTTCACCTGCATGCCGATGTTTTGACAAGTCTGACAAAAAGCAAATAACCGTTGTTTGTAAAATGTTCAATGTTTCTTTTTAGACCAGGATCATACATACAAACCTTGTAGTTGTGAAGAAATGCGTTTGGGTGTTTTAGATATCACATTTCGGACAGGAGGCAGAAAAAACAGGCCTCGTGAAAAAGAGATTAAACTACTTAAGAAAAAAAAAGTACCTTGGTTTATCTCTCAGCCTCTCAGTGGAGGAGTGGGAGGAGAGGTCAGAGTGGTGCCCCCGTCTGTCGTCCTGTGGAGAGTAAGAGCGGTACGACTCGATCTCTGAGATATCTGCAAAACACGACAAACCAGATGAAAAGTGTGACCTTTCTGAGGCCGAACGAAGGAAAAGAACGGAGTTAAAATGCTCGACTTTCACCTTGATGCTTTTGTGTTTTGTAATTTACATAATAATCTACTCGATGCCAACGGCCCAAAGGGCACAAAGCAGAAAAACAAAGTGGTTCCAGAGAAAATAAGGCCAGATCATTACTTACAATTAAAGTACTCCGGGGAGCTGTATTCATTACCAGATCAGAGGATCTTAAACTTGAAAAGGAGAACTGAAACTCAATGTAGGTTTTTAAACAATTTAGCATCCAGGTGGAAAATCTCAATCACATTTCAAATGGGGAAAAAAAAAAAAAATTATCAGTGATTTAAACCTTGTAGAGTATATAGAATAAATTCCCTATCATTCTCCATGATCTTTACAAACAGGGATGCTGAAACCTCAATCCGGCGGTAAGCAGACGGCTGCTGCAGCAAGAACCTGAACATAATGAAATTCTGTCATATCCAACGGCAGGATTATGATTGGGGATTAGATCACCCTGCTAGAGGCCAGTGAACACTTTCACACATTGCACGCACACACACCAAACCAAACAAAGTGGGTCACAAGTCTTTGGGCTATACCCCCCCTCCCCACGATGAACAATCCACTCGCACCACTTATCTAGATTGGTTCTGACCAATCGGAGCATGCCATGTGGTCATGTGACATTAAAAACAGGTATAAAGGAGTGAGAAACCATGAGGATGGAGGAATCATGACGATCGCTGGTGAATCTCTGGTTAGCACGGAGTGTTAGTACTGCTTTCCACATGAAATAATATTTAAATACAACTAAAAAGTGATGTGAGTAAAACCTTTATTTGGTGAGCTTAGATTGACAGATACAGAAAAAAAAATGATTTCAACAAAGTTGTTTTTTTAAAAAATCAGCTTATTTCATATGAAGTTCATATGCGGTGGGGTTTTCTATATGATGATGAAGATGATGATGATGACGGCCACTCGCCAGGTGTGCTTTCACACTGGATAGGTCCTGCTGCTTTTCAGTTTCGAGTGTCTCTCACCATCGAGCTCCGAGTCGCTGTCCACCATCGGCGGGACTCGGATCAGCACCTGCCGTCTGTCTCTCTGCACTACCAGCTGCAGCTTCCCGCGGGACTTCTCGATCAGCTTCCCCGCGTCACTCAGAGACAGGTTTTCGGTCACTGTACCGTTGATCTGAAAACGAGGGGGTCAGATGATTAGATCGAGGATGAGGATTCTATAATTGTATGAACAAAATGAATAAAATAATCATCAGCTGAGCTACCTTCAGTATGATGTCCCCCTCCTGCAGGTTGCCATCCCTACCAGCAAGTCCGGTGCTGGTCATCTCTTTGATGAAGAGCTGGCTGCCCAGACGAAGACCATATTCTGGGAAAAAGAAAAACTTTTTTTTTTTTTTGCATTGTATCAAACACTTCATTTTATGACTAAACTGTCAGTTATAGTCATAATCTGAACAATATGATTTTAGTTCACATCTACTATAGATTTAGTAGACTATAACAAAGTGTAATTTATTTTTAAATGCTTCCCTTGAATTTCTGAAATCATTATTTACAGCTGAGTGGAAGCAGCACATATTAAAGCAGCACACCTAAAGTTCAGATTTTTGCACTCTGGCGCCCCCTAACGACGGTTAATTCAGCATCAGTCTTGCATCCCGTCTCTTCTCCGAGCTCTCTCTAGCCAGTAAAAGTCAGCCAGTGTTGACTTTTGTCTCATCTCCTGCTCTACTCCTTTTTCTTATTTTCCTTTCTTTCTCCCATAATGTCCTCTGCAGTTTATTTGCCGATATCCAGTTGCTGCTGTGTGACAAAGTGCCGTAAAGCTAAACACAGCTGTAATGTGATGCTCTGGGCTTACTGAGTTTTAAGGTTGGAAACATATAGGCCTATAGTGTTACTTCAACATGTTATGGACTAAATTCAGCTGATATCACGGATGTCATCCAAGTTTTCTGTAACTTTGATGTGAATGAGTTTAAAAAAAAAAGAAGGAAAGAGAAATGATTTTGCTACCAACACTTATTACGTTTAACAAATTTGTGCCGGTACTCGTCAACCCTTCTTGCCTGTCCTCTCCATCCCCAACTGGTCAAAGAAAATGGCTATCCTTCTGGGCTCTGGTTCTACTGGAGGGTTTCCTTCTTATTAAAAAAGGGAGTTTCACTTCACTGCCACCCCATTTTTACTTAGGATGCGGGATCGAATTAAAGAGAAGTTACAGTCTGTTAGTTTCCTTAGGTAGGGGATAATTTTTCATGAACGGGCTAATATGTTTAATATTTAAAGAGCTTTAAACAAATTATTCCTTTTCTTGTTATTTTCTTAATTCATTTTTTTATTACAGGCATTGCTGCTAAGATAAATTTTCTTTCTATTTTTTTTTCTCCTGCATATTGCATTTCATTAGTAGTTGGTCATTTATAGGAAGAACAAATCTTAACTCTTAAAAAAAGCCCTGAAAGGTCTTAACAAGAAACCTTTTACATTTCATCATAGCAACATCCTAGGTAAATACAACATTCTTACTTTTCTAAACTTTATAAACCTTAAATTAGCGTGTTTAAGTTCAAGGTTTTCCATGGGCTTCCTCCTTTTCATCCTTTAGAAAGGACTTTGTGTAACCTTTTCTGTTGTTTACTGGCCAAAATTAATGTCTGCATCTATAAATGTGTTATCATTGGTGTATTATGACCGCCGCTAATAATCTGACACATTCTCCTAATTGAAGAATTTTAGATTTGTTTCTACATGGGGGGGTCAGACGGTAGGGAAGCACCATGACGTCAGCCATCTTGAAATCATCATTCTTTGTTATAATCTAGTGTGTTTACATCCTGCTTACTTGAACTGATATTATGTTTCCTAAGCTTTGCAATTACTTTCATGAATTGGCTTATATGAACACAATTATTATAAATTGGATTATTGTGTTTTAATAGGCTTATACAGGACATCTGCAGGCTAAAGGAGGCAGGCAAAATTTAAGAACCTTACATGCACAAAATGGCAAAAACATTGAACCACTTTACAATTAGTTTTAGCCAAACACTAATTGGAACTGAAAGAACGGAATAACAACACAAAAATCAAGATAATCTATTGTTTCTACTGACATCGGGCATGAGGAGTGTAATGCATGGAGCCAAACCAAATTTTGTCACATTTTTCCACCATGACAAACCGATTCTTTTAAGTTTTTAGTAATCTTGATTGGGAAACATGGCTGTAAATCTCTGACTCCCTCATGTAGGATTGGTGTTATTTTACGCTGTGTCGGCACCGAAGCTTCCCCTGCCTGAAGTGTCGCAGTAGACCCAAAAGTTGACCTGAGGTCTGTTGCAGCATTTCTTAATCCCATTCCTCAGGGACCAATGCCCAGCATGTTTTAGAGGTTGCCAACTCCAGCACACCTGATTCAGATTAATCGATGTGCTCATCTAATTCTTTGAAAATGTGTCATTTATTTGAGTCAGGTGTGTTAAATTACGGAGACATCCCAGAGGACCAGGATTTAGTAACATGAGCTAGTATGAGTGGGGTTGCGCATGTGCATGCAAATACTCATGTTCCTGTGTGTTGGTGTGAATGTGTGCTTGTTTTTAGGGTGTGAATATGTGTGGGAGGGGTGGGTCTTTCCTTTTCCTTTTATTTTTTGCTTTTGTTTTTAGCCTATGTGAGGCACTTTGTATGACTTTTTTTAGTATGAAAAGTGCCATATAAATAAAATGTGATTTTATTTGATTTAAACACTGTTACAGTAATTGATGCTGCGGTCGCTGCTGGGATCGGAGATGAAGCTGAAGTTTCAGGAACTGATTAAACAGAAAAGAATTGAGAAATTGCAGCATTTGTTCGTGGGTTTTGGAACAGCTTTGTGCTTTTCGCTGTGCATATGCAACTCTACAGATTTATTTCCCACTGAACCAGGTTTAAAAAGCTTCTTGGACAGCGGGTCGCATATCTATTGCCTGGAACCAGTGTTAACATGTCGCAAATGTGGGATCATCCATCCAGTCAACATTAAACTTGTACTTCCCCATGACTGACACGCCACTAAGTACAAAGTGCTGATGTGCATACCTGAAAACAGCCCCATTCCCAGTAAACAATCAAATCAATGGTGGTTCAGCTCAAAAATGCAAAACACTGATTAAAAACCTACTAAATTATTTACAGAGATTTCTAAAGAAAAAATATAAAAATTTTGTTTATTGGTTCTGTGGCATTTTTACTCTGGATTTAAGGATTACTTCTCATCTTTAAAGATATTTGAAAATCAAATTTAAGACTTTAAGAATGTGCAGAAAATCTGTTATAACAGCACTACAATTGGACTGTGTCTGTAAAGACACTTAAAACAACTTTGTTGTGAAATGTAAACAAAACTGAATTAAATCTCATATTGATGCTTCATTACGTCTCTAATCAGTAACATTAACATGAAAGTCGCGGCATCTTTTAGTTTGCAGCTTTGTAAAAGTCACTGAAGCTCATGATAACGTTCTAGCAGCAGAGTAAGCCGCACCACGCAGCTGACAAAATGTCTCGTTTTATTTTAAAATCAAATGTGACATGTCCATATCTTATCTCTTACGTTTTTCCATGGTGTTCGCGCTTTGTTGCACATGTCCTTGTTGGTCCACATGCACTGGTTTTGTAATGATGACTATGACTAAGAAATTAAAACTGGTAAAATATACACAGGTGATTTAATTTACTCCTCATGGAGCTGATAGATAGTTATTGATCACATGATGACCTGTGCTTGCAGATGGTCCATTTGCCTCTCACCTTCATTAGGATGGTTCTTCAGCAGCAGCACATTCAGAGGTTTCTCCAGAGGCTCCAGGTCCCGTGCGGGGGCGGGGCGGGGCAGCGGGATGGGTATGGGAGCAGGCGATGGTGAGCGGTCCAGGCGGTCCCTGCTCCCGCTTCTCCTCATCGGCTCCTCGTGCTTCCTTGGGTCCGGCGCACGCTCACGTCCCCGTTCAAAGCTGTGGTCACGTCCGTGGGCTCGCCCTGGGCTGTGACCGTCTCGGCCGTAGCGCAGGTCGGGGCTGTGGGTGCGATCCAGCGTCCGCTCGCTGCGGTAGCGACGGTCGGGGCTGTTCTCTCGGTCCAGTGTTCGCTCGCTGCGGTAGCGGCGGTCAGGACTGTACTCCCGGTCCAGGGTTCGCTCGCTGCGGTACTTTCTGTCCGGGCTGTGGCGATCGAGCATCTGGTCGCTCCTGTAGCGGCGATCGGGGCTGCGCTCCTTCTCCAGAACACGACCTCTGCTGCCGTCTCTTCTGTACTGCCGGTCCGGGCTGAGGTCTCTTTCTGTGCTCCTGCCGCGCTCCTGCCGGTCGTAGTCGCGCTCGCGGGTTTGGTAGCCAGAATCCATGTAGCCCCCCCCGCCCCGTTCCTTCTCCAGGCTCTGGTCGCGCCCACCGCTGCGGGCGCTGTACACGCTGCGGCGGTCCTGCTCGTAGTTGTAATCGTCGTTGTAGTCATTGTTGAAGACTCTGTCGTCGGGGGAAGAGGGGCGGTTCAGCATGTTGACGGGAACCTTCCTGGGCCGCTTGACCGTCTAAATCAGTCCACAAAGATTTAAAAGAAGTCCATTTAAGATAAATCTTTCACACTTAAATGAATAACACAAAATGTTGAACTTACAATTTTGGCCACTTTTCCACACTTCCTTAGGGTCTGGACGGCGAAGGAGTGGATGGCCCCATCCATGGGGATGGCGTTAACCTGCATTACTCTGTCATTCTCACTAAACACAAACACAATCATGTGAGCTAAACCAGCCAGAAATGCATTATTATTATTAATTTATTGAGCTTTGTTAAGTGAAAACTCACAACAGCAATCCATCAGCAGGCCCTCCCTGCAGGACGTCAGACACCACGATGGACGTCTCACCAGTCTCGTCGTTCGGATTGTCCCGACCTCCAGACACGGCGATGCCAAAACCCATTTTTGAATCCTGTAAAAACATGTGAAAACATAAGGAATCTAGTCGGACTGCAGCAGTTCAGCACATAGATCCAGAAAACCATTAGAAACAAGCTAAAAATGATCTGAATCTTTGTTATTTATATTTTTACTAATTTCTACATAAAACTTTTGTTCCTTGAAGCAAAACAAAAGGGAATGGCTTGATATCAAAATAAGAGAATGATGCGTTTGCAAAACATGATAAATTTGAAGAAAATAAATCCCTGGTTAACTTTTAAAGAAAATTATGTTTTTGACTAAATAATGTTAAAAAAAAAACAGTAATTGTATTCGTAATCACAGCTCTCATGGGTTTTGGGTGCACTTTCCACCAGTTTTTGACATTGTTTTTGGGAGATTTTCTCCTCTTTCTGCAAAAAAATCAAACTGCTCAGCTAGGGCTGGGCGATAAAACAATAACGATATGTATTGTGAAATAACTTTATACTTCTTCGTCCTTGTTGTAAAAACTTTCTGATGTAATTTACCTTGCTTACACCAAAGCGCCTTATTTCTCTTTACACGATTTCAGTTTTGGACACGATGGAGTTTCACATCATTGTGTGCGTATACACAGGTGATTCATATAAAATAGAAAATTTGTGGCTTCAGCCACCGGAACAATCAGACAGAATCAGGGTTTTTTAACTTCTCCTAGGGAGGTGAAGATGGAACCGTTTGTGTTATCCCGAGAACTTTATGTCCATCACAGACGCATCTGAACAAGCTGAATCTACCATCATTGTAGTAAATTCATATTTCCGTTTAAAACGGATCAGATATTCTGTCTTTATTCATTTTTTCTGGACATTTCAGATGTTGGACTGTTTGCTGTCCTCTGAAGTTTTCGTCTCAGGGTTTCAGAGATTTATGATAAATTAATCTGTGAGGTTTAAAATGTGACTTCACAGTTGGGTGCAGCTGTCACATGATGTCTGAACGACTGACGCACGATAAACACGACGGGAACTACGACTGAAAGTGTGGATTTGTGAAGCAGTGGACGCTGAATGTTTGAAACGAGGACTGGGCGCCATGTAACATGAAAATGAATCTTGTTCCTTTGCGATTTGCTTTTAAATCAAAATCTTAATTGAAAATGTTGCAATAGACACTTCTCTTAATTTATGCATACGTCACTCATACATGCTCATAACTGTTCCAGAAGTGCATAAAGTACAGCTCAAGATCTTTGCCCAACGGGTTTAGGCTTAATTTCTATCATTCTACACAGGCTCGGGCGGTAAACGAGTGGTCAGTTGATGACTTTCTTCACTAACTTAAGAGTTTTTTTGGTGTAGTAGATTGAAATGAAGCAGAAAAGCTGGATGACAGACTGAGCGCTGCAGCTCTGCATCTGTGTGAGACGTCACCTGCACTGACCACTGCACTCGGTCATTTAAAAACAGTCAGCACCAGAAGTATCTAATTGCGTAATGTCTGGTTGAGGACACAGAATATAAGCTCACCTCGCTCCATGAGTGGTTAAGGATTAGAGAAATCTGATTGGTTCTTTAGTAGGCGAGTGAAATATGGGCCAAATGTTTTGTACTAGTAAAGCTGACTTGTATTTTGCTGAGTTAATCTGTACACTTTACTCCGGTCTCAGATTGCCATCATGTTTGAAGATCACTTGATGTCAGCTCTTCAATGATAACTTTGCACTCATCCCTCTCAGTCCTCTGCCAAACTGGAGCTTTGTTGTCCTTTCAAAGCAGAGTGGGATGTTCTTGTGTAGGGATCCCATTTTTGGTAGTAATACTCATTCCTTACCGATTCCTTATTAGCATGAATCTGCACTTTTTCTGCAAAGTTCCATTTGCATTTCACATATAATCCTCGTTTTGACAGCTTCTTGCTTCTTTAGAAATGAATTATTCTACCTGCCACTGCTCCACTTTACCCAGATGAGATTAAGTTAGAGATTTGATGACCAGGTCTCTTTATCCCTTCCAGCTGTACTAAAAAAAAACAATTCACCACTTCCCTCTGTCTCTAGCAGATGGCTGTGGAGACAGAGGGAGGGTGAAAGTCGAAGCAGAGAGGCAAATAAGAGAAGATGAGCAGTCCCTTTTTTTTCCTGATACAGTGATAAAATACATTTAACGTCATTAAAACGTTACATAAATGATTAATTAAAATGGAAAAACGGATGCTGCCATGAAGTCCATTTAAAGTGACCTGAAAGTTTAATTACAAGTTGAGAACAAAGCATATTTAGAAAGCTTTCATGAGTAAGATTATTTTAAAAACCACAGGCCTGACCGTTTTACTTCTGTGAAACAATGAATATCTCCCCAGTGAGATAAAGCAGCTTTATAGTGACCAGAAAGTAACCCGAAGACAGGCCGTCGCGGTATTATGCTATCTGGAAGTGATGGGATTTAAAAGTGTAGCCGGCAGATCTGTGGAGCCCGTTTAATAATGTCACTTCTCTCCCACAGTATCACATAATATTCATGTGACATTAACCCCTTTGAAATCCAACAGCTTTCATCTTAAAAACGGGTTTTTAAGGATAAAAGAGTTGTTGCGGAACCAATTATTTTACTGGACTAATTTTACTGGACCCTTGCTGTTGTCACAGGAAAGTTTCTGTTGCAGTATCATCTGCAACTGGAGTACCGTATCGCTTCACAGATAAAGTGCATTGGTGAATGTTCAGAAATAAGTGTTCACTGAAACTATAGTAATGATTGTAGTCTGAACTGGTATAAATAATTCAAATCTCAAGAATCTTATCTTTACAGTGTTCTATGACACGTGTAAGTACTTGGAAGAGAAATACTAAAATACCCATTTGTCATGTCTGGCCCACAGGATGTCTGGTACCAATGCGTTAAAAATTAATCCAGGCACTTATACTTTAAAATATGAACTTAAAAATGACAGTGAGTGACTCATCTGCCCTTAAACGTGGCGTGTTTTGGCTGATTCATCATCTAAAATAAGTTATTTAGATTTTAAATGCAGCTGAATCTTTGATCAGTTAGATCAGAGAGGTGAAGAATGAATTTAGTTTTCAGTAAAACAAAAGCATCCGATCGTCTCATTTCTCCTCCAAAAGTGTGTACATATGACCTGTGAGCACCTTGCAACTCCCAGAGTCTGCTGTTAAACTAAATGACTGAACCATTTACAGCTTTCTTTGCTGCTTACATCATGAATTCCAAAAGGATTTTGCCCATTTCTTCCTCCATTTAGACCCTCCATTACCGTTTTTCCTTGACATCTATAAATCTGATCACGTCACACAAATACTCTTAAACCGCAGGAGATTTAAACTCTTCATTCAGCCTTTTGTCGGTAAAATGGACCGCATTCATAAGGCTGCTTGATCACCCCTCAAGGTGCTTTATAGTACAGTTATAGTTAAAGGAGCAATATGTAAGATTCTGGACGAAACTGGTACTGCAATTATGTGAAAACGTAGACTATGTAAGAAATTGCTAAAAAAATAGCCAAAATAGGGGTGTATTCAGACCAGAAAGTCCTTTGGTCCGCTTGTTTGGTCCGAATCAAAAGCAGACTTTTTTTTTCTCGTTTGGTGCGTTTGTATTCGGACTGCACTTTTTGCAAATGAAGTATATTTTGTAAACACATCCACGCGGGTGACGATCGGTTCTCCCATTGGACAGCAATGACTAGGGCGGGACAAAGAGCACAGACCCGGAAATAGAAGAAAACATGGAAGCGCTACGACGAACACAACAGCATTTTTGTGTGTCTTTTCAAGCAGTTAGGTTATGTGCTCATCTGCCCAAATTTCCAGGAGGCACAGTATCTCCTCGTTGCTCC